>PVKB01000863.1:28452-249891 GCA_004027205.1 Ctenodactylus gundi | reverse complement strand
TAATTAATTCTGTTGTATACAGAGGGAAACTGAGGCTCTGGAGGGATGAACGTGCGGCCCAGAGTTGTACGCCTGGGGTCTCTTTAGCTGCTACTGTGTGCTAGGCTAGGGGCCAGATGCTGTGAACCCAAAGAGACCGAGTCATTGTTCCTACCCCAGGGCCTTGGTACTGCCTCTTCCCGCTGCCCAGCTGGTGCTCCTTCATATCACCTGCACAGTCCCTCTGTCACAGCTGCCACATCTTTGGCCAGCTTGGGTGCTCATGCGTGCCAAGTCCCGGGTGAGGACCTGGTGAGGTGACGGGGCTGTTGGGGTTGGGCCTTGGGCTCCGGCTGACACAGCACAGGAGCGGGGGAGGACCCCATGAGAGGAAACTGCGGAACTGAGGCCTTGCGGGGGGGGGGGGGGGGGGGGGGGGGGGGGGGGGGGGGGGGGGGGGGGGGGGGGGGGGGGGGGGGGGGGGGGGGGGGGGGGGGGGGGGGGGACCAGGAGCAAGGGGGTTGCCGGCCAGAGCCAGAGCCACGCGGTCCATGGACAGAGGGGTGGGAGACTCTGGGACTACCTTCACTGGTTCCGGGAAAATCACTGAGCACCTAGTGCACGCCTGGCACCTATCTGGCACCGGGGGCACAGTGTGAGCAAAGCAGAGGTGGCAGGTGGCGGGCAGGGGACAGGATGGTACCCCAAAAGCCCTCAGACCTTGCTGGGCCCCTGAGGGCTTGCCACTGAAGATCCGGCATCTGCCCAGCACGGAGCGGGGCCGTGTTAATCCCGTGGACAAACGCCAGGCCGGGCCAGGCCCCGATGGGCGCGGTGGCTGTGGCTAATTGCTTCCGGTGGGTCCTCCAGTCAGGAGCGGCTGGGCACGAGCTGTTGCCTCTGCACCGGCTACCTGGGCCCCAGGCAGAGCTGATCCGGACTTGGCACGTTTCTTTTCCAATAAAACCCCCTGGAATATGCGTAGCGTTTCCCCTTCCCACGGCCTCGCAGCATGGCAGGTTTTGAGAGCAGCTGGGTGTTGCGAGATTCCCCCGATGGTGCCTACACTCTGCTCTTGGCCCCTCACGCCCCTACGTCCCTATAAAGACAACCTGTGCCTAGATCCGCCAAGCAGCCCCCCGAGTCCTCCACCTGGGCCCGCCATACTAAGCCCCTTCCCAGCGTCCCCTTGGCCCGGTGATTGCTGGGAAGTTCCTGTGCCCCTCAAAGCTCCCTCGGGCGCCACTTGCCCTGACAGCCTCGTCCAGCACCCAGGCTCTCCTGAGACTGGTCCCGGCCACTGTCACACTGGCTGATTACAGCGACCTGCAAGCCCCCGGAAGGATGGCCACTGTACCATTCCTGGGGTGCACAGTACAGGGCCTGGTATGCAGTAGGTGCTCAGCAAATGTTCCTCTCATCCCCTGCTCTCGCACCTGCCAGCGCCCCAGGCACCGGGCGCTGCTGTGGGACAGGTGGTACCACTTTCTGTCAGACAAGGGAGGATTCAATGATGACCAAGCAGTCGCTGAGATGTCCAAAGGTGGTTTAGAGAGACACAGGTGCCAGGAAGGTTCTGGAAGGAAGCGGCTCAAATCAGACAGGAGCGAGTTCTCTGGAAAAGCAGTGTCACCTGAGCCAGGAACTGAACGAAGACCCCTCCACACAGGAACCCTAAAAGAAAAGTGTTCCAGACTATGGGAAGTGTATGTGCAAAGGCCCTGAGGAGAGCAGCACTCAGAGCTTGCTGGGTGGTGGGCTGGTCAGGCGGGTGGTGGGTGGAACGTGCCTCTTTCTTCTCCTTCTTGGGGTCTGGATGTTGAATCACTCAGGTGGCTGATGCCAGTGGCCTCCGATCTCCAGGAGCCCAATCTGCGCCTCCTCTCACCACAGTGCTCCCACGGTTCATCCTTCACTGAGGCGCATCTGCGGTGGGAGAGGAGGCTCCGAGCTGGATAGTGCCCCTCCTCTGTCCCCCCATTTCTGCAGCTCTTCCAGGCCGGGCCACCCGTGATTGGCCACTTCGGCTTTCCCTGCTGGTCCCCCACATCCACACACACGTGTATTTTTCATCTCAATGAAGTGGCGCTAACGAGGAAGTGCCAATTAGCGAGTCAGAGGGCAGGTGTGGGCTGGCGCAGTCGGCCCGCGTGCGGCTGCCGAGCTCCCCGGCCTCCCACCCTGCTCTCAGGCGGGCAATTAGCCCAGGACCCGTGGCTGTGCTGGGGGAGGGAGCCCCTTCGTGTCTACAGCAGGCGCGGGAGAGTCACCTCCTACCGTTGGGAGCTGGGCAAAGGCCTTGGCACCCAGGGGTGGGGGTGCTGGCTTAGCTGGTTTCTCTTCTTTCCCTTTTTCCTTCGTCTTCTGTTCTCCCTTCACTGGCACTGGGGACGGAGCCCGGCACCTGCACACTGAACTGTCCCCAGCTCCTTTTCATCTTGGATTTTTGAGACACAGTCTCCCTAAGTTGTCCAGGCTGAGTTCACACGAGCGACCTTCCTGCCTCAGCCTCCCAGAGGGCTGGGATTACAGCCCTGTGCCGCTGGGCCAGGAGGGGGCGTCTGGTTTCTAAACCATCACCAGTTGTATTAGTTTGGGTTCTTACAAAAGGCAGAACTTACAGAAATTATAACAAAAGGATCTACTCCGAAGGCTCACAAATCCGAGGATGGGGACAGTCCAAGATGGCGGCCTGCACGCGCGACAGCTGGAGGGTCTGATGGCTGCTCAGCCGCGAAGCAGGACACCCGTCCGGGGCTGCAGGACAGCTGGGGAGAGTCTGCTGCGGATCTCGGTTGTTCAAAAAACAATGGTGACGACCGAAGACTGAAGATTAGTGATGGGCAGACAGGCGCAAGTCCAGAAGGAGCGAGTCTGTGCTGACGATCTGCGGCGGGTAGCAAGTCGGCGTCCGTAGACAGCCCTGAAGGGGAGAGCTTTCCCAGAGGGAGAAGCCGTGACCGGCTCCGGGCTTCCTTCCTCTTATACCGTTGGAGTTCCAGTTGGCCCGCCCACATCCGGTGGGTCCTCTTTCCTCATTGGCTGGCCCACAAATCACTCACACTGTCCCGCAGGCTGGTTCCCAATTCCCAATCTAGGCGCAGTTCCCAAACCCTAATCCCGGCATGGTCCCCCATGGCCTGAAGTTGGTATCATCTCTCTGGCTGCCACACCAGTTCCCTGGTGAGGTTTGAGAGTGAGGTCCTCCTCCCATGAGCCCTCACTCTCCTGACCCCGGAGATGTCGCCCGGATGAACTGTGACGCCCTCAGGCGCCCCAGGGTGGAAGGTGCCCAGGGCAGGGAGTTTGGGCTCACGTCCCTCTGACTTTACCTCCTCTGCCCTCAGAGTCGTACCCAGTACCAGGACACAGAGGCCGAGGTGGGACGTGACTTCCTGCCCCCGGAGCAGCTCCTACCAGCAGCCTCGCTGCCAGAGTGCCCTGTGCTTTGGAGCCTGGTAGGCAAGGGAGCCCGGCCAGGGAGGAGGGGCCCGGACCACCGGATGCCCACCTCTGCACCTTGCACAGACCAGCCCGCCCAGGTCCCGCTGTGCCCGCATGTCCTTGCGGGCCCCACGCCGCAGGGCTGGGATGACGCCGGCTCCCAGTGAGCGCGGGCCTTCTGCAGATCCCCAACCCTCTGGTGCTTTCCCGCAGCCTCTGCCCCCAGCGTCACCCTCTCCCCATGTACTGTCTGCTCTGTCCACTGTTGCCTTGAGGACGTGCAGGCTGTCCCCCCAGCTGGAGATTGGGGGGAGACGGATTGCTTCAAAGGCTGACAGAGGTCACCGGCCCTCTTTGTGAACCTAAGAATGGGTGAGCACGTGACTGCGGGACTGAAGAGAAACACACTTGCCCAGGATCTGTACACACGCGGGCAAATCTCCCCGCCCTCAGCGGCAGCCAGGGGACCTGGTCAAGTCTCAGGGCGCTCTGAGGAAGGGCCAACGACAGGAGTGTCACGAGAAGTCAGCAGACCTGGACGCACTTCGTGGTTTTCAAAGCCCTGTCCTCTCCGTGCTGGTGACCCTCACACGCCCGGCCAGTCCTGGACGGCCCCGCTGTCCTGAGGAGTCACTCCCCATGTCAGGAAACAGGCCCAGGGCGGAGGGAGATCCCTCCCGGGCGCCAGCTCACAGGCACCTTCGGGTGGTGGTTCCCTGGTCGCTATTCAACCCAGCACCAGCTGCGTACCGAGCAAATGCCGCGTGCCAGGCGCCCGTCTGGACAGCTGCTATACAGGGAATGACGGAGAGAATCCCGCCCTCAGGGCCTCGCCCAGCCCCGGGAACCACTACCAGAGACTTTCTCAGAATGGCCCGTGGGGGAATCGCAGGTGCTTAATGTGGGAGGCCAGGCCCTGGGTGGCAGCGGCCCATGCGCTGCGCCACCTCAGTCCCCTGGCCTGGATGCGCTGCGTGGCTGTTCCCAGCTCCGCCACGTGGCCACCCTCGTTCCCCTCTGCTGCCGTGACCGAGGGACAAGCTTCGGCATCTCAGACTCGGACATGCCAGGCGTGATCACAAGTGTTTAAATTTTTAAAAATTACAGTGAAAGACATATCGCCATGAAACAACCCTTAAAACAGCGGTCCCCGCCGTGTGACACCAGGGACGGGTTTAGGTGAAGAGCACACCCCAAGGACAGGAGCGGGGTGTGCTTGTTCTGCTGCAGGTTGTGGCAGGACCGCTTTGAAATGGGGACCAGGGCCACGGGGCGGGCTTAATGCCTGTCAATCAGCAGCAGTATGAGACCCTGATAGGAGTGTGCCGGCAGGGGGCGGGGCTTCACTAGCCCAGCGGCCTGGACCTCCCACCGGCACCCGCAGTACTGGACCGCCCCTCTGATAGGGGGATGCTGCTTTAAAATATCCTTGGCCCCCTCCCTGTTTCAAGCACACTTACCCGTCATTCTTGCTACTTTGCAAAACAGTTTACAGCTTACGCTGGTGGTCGGCCATTTCTGTCAACAAACACAGGATCACGCGTCCTCATTCACCTTCTTTGCTGGGTCTGTCCCTGCACAGCCCCTGGCTCTTCCCCAAAGCCCAAACCGCAGTGAGACCCACGAGGGGATGCCCAGAGGTGCTTCTGAAAGTGGCAGGAACGAGGGCAAAGCCGGGAGGATTGAGGGTGCTTCCGGCCACTGATCTTTAACTGCAATACATACACTTTTCTAAATTTAAATATTCATTGTGTTTTTGATGATTGTTATGCATATTCTCTTGTGGTTCCGAGGACTGGAAGCCTAAAATTGTGATCCCTGGGCCACATTCCGGGGGTCTACAAGGCCAGGCCCCCCCAACCCCCCAGGTCAGACCGGGACCCTCTCCAGCCCTAGTGGCCCTGGCGGCCCTGGCTTGCGGCTGTGTTACTGATGTCCTCGGCTCCTCCTCTGTGTCTCCACCCATCCTCTCCCTGCCTTGGTCTGGCAAGAGCACCGTGGTGGCATTTAGGTGGCCCTGGAGACCTCCCGTCTCGGGACTCGGAACCTAGTCCTACCCACCACGGCTCACTTTTGCTGACCCTGGGCACTGGGCACTTTAGCGAGACCTTGCCAGCCTCCTACGGCCAGGCAGTCTAACTCACCTCTCATAGTGTCCCCTGGAGAGCGGGTGGCACCCGTGGGCTCAGGCCCTGGCCGCTTCCTATCCTATCCACCCCTCCGCCCAACCCTCCACGAGCAGTGCTCAGGTCACAGATAGGCAAACTGGAGGTCAGTGAGCCGCCAGGACAGGTGCAGGTCACAGTCACCACAGATGTGCCATGGCTCAAGTCCTGTCCCAAGGCACTGAAGGAGGGCCTGGCTGGGGTCTCCCGGCCGTGCTCCTGCCCTCCAAGCTGGCCCAGGCGGCCACTCATCGCCCAACAGCGTAGGCAGGGGCGGGGCGGCTGAGCGCTCCTTCTGCGTCTGCATTTACCAGCTTTCAGCTTTCAAACCGAGTCAGCCTGAAGGCTAATTTTCAGCGGCGTGCTGTCGTTCGGCTCCATTTGCTGGGCCGACACTGTGAAAGCTCCAGCTATCGATTCCCGGCTGGAGTAACTCTTTGTCCCCCGGACCCCCACCCCCGCTCCCGCTCTCCAGCAGTTTTTGCTCCAGCAATTAGGTATTGGCAGCGACAGTGCGGAGTGGCTGCCACCTCCTCTCAATTACAGTCACAGTAAACACAAGTCACTCCCCGCCAGAGTCCCCACCGCCCTCTGCAAGAGCTCAGTGGCTCCTGCCTGAAGCTCCGCCACTCGCCCAGCCGGTCAATAACTCGGTTCCCCTGCGGGGCTCCCCTGAGGCTGCCCCCGGCTTGCTAATTGGCTCTGGGACATGGCTGGCTGCTGGAGCGGTGGGAGTGGGTGTTGGGAGAGAGGTGGGGAGGGAAAGAAGGGGGTCCGGGCTTCTCACTTCCCTCGCCTTGGCACGCTGGGGATTAGGGCAGGAAGGTGCCATGCACTGGGGAAAGACCTTCAATGCGGGGCAGGGTGGTGTCGTTCCAGCACTCCTGGAGGCTGGGGCAGGAGGATCACAAGTTGGAGACCAGCCTGAGCAAGTCAGCCACTTAGTAAGAGCCTGTCTCAAATAAAATAAATAAAATAAAGTAATAAAACAATAAAAAGGGATTGAGGATGTAGCACAGTGTGAAGACCGACCCTGGCCTCAATCCCCAGTACTACAAAACAAAACAACCTTTGTGTTGCAGGATGTGATTTCAGGAGCAAAGGGACAGGCGACAGTCTTCCAAGGCAAAGCAGGCGGGAAGGGAATCGGACGCGTCCTCGGTTCGAGTCCTGGCTCAGGTGCTAGCTTGCTGCTTGGCTCTGGGCAGCTCAGCCCCCCGGAGTCTGCCCTGGTTCTGCCTTCTGGAAGGTGAGTGCGTTGCTTCTGCCCAGAAGGCTGTTCTGAGAGTTAAGGGAAAAGACACTGCCAGATGGCGCATTAGTTGGTGAAAGTGGCCGCTGACATGGTGGGAGACGGAAGGTTTGGGTGGGTGAGTCAGGGCTTGAGGCCAGCCAGCTCCGAGCGTGGATCCTGGGCCATACCCCGGCGCGGCCACAGCACCCCGAGAGGCTCACTGAGCCTCGGTTTCTTCTTCTTTGCAAAGGGAGAATCCTAATGACGGCGGCCCGTGGCCGAATCATGCCTTCTGCAGATCCTTACCCAGCAGGAACCTCAGAATGTGTCTGAGGGTCTTTGCAAGTGCTATCAGAGGCACCCAGGCTTGCAGCAAGGTAATGGGCCCCCCTCGGGGCTGTCTAAGAAAAAACACCAACAAAAAATAATTCTGGGAACACGAGACCAATAAATATGTCACAGTGAGGGTGAGGCTGGAGTGGGTGGAGAGGAGGCCGGGTGGGTCGCCTCGCTGCAGGGGAGGTGCGTCAGTAGGAGGGAAGCGCCCGGGGCTGCTGTGCCAGCTCCGGGAGGGGGCCAGGCCGGCCTAGCGGGGGCGATGGCTCAGCTCCCCCCGGGCTTTCTGCTGAAGAAGGACAACGGCTGGGAGGGGCGGATCTGCCGGTGGGAACGGTGATGTGTGGAATGTAGCACTCGGGGAGGCTGAGGCAGGAAGATCCCAAGTTTGGAACCAGCCCGGACTATATAGGGAGACTATATAGGGAGACACCCAACCGCTCAACCACCCCAAAAATCCCCTACGTTGCTGTTTGTGCGGCAGGGCCTTCCCGTTGCCTCCAGGTCAGGCTCCGGGAGTTCCCCAGAGGCAGAGCCCGGGAGGTGGGAGACAAGACCCGGGACCCTCTGGCCAGGCTCCGTGAGGCCACCTCCCCTCTGCGGACCCCCTCTGCCTCGTCCTCTTCTCGGCTAAAACTTGGAGATGTGGGACACCTCTTCCAGGGAGCCAGACCACCTGTCCCGTTCCCCTGGGACACAGATCCCCTGGATAATTAGAGCTGGGACAGTCCTGGGCAGAGGAGACTGCAGGTGCTGGCTTGGCTGGCCGGGTCCCCTTTCCATGTCACCAGGACGCATCCCCTTTCCCAGCACAGCCCCTGCCTCTCCAGATCCGAGGTGTCCTGGATTCCGGCCCTGCCGCCGGACTGTGGGAGGGTCTCCTGGAGGACTTCTTACTGCCACTGTCTCCAGAGCCCGCCCCGAGGCTCTGCCAAGGAACCATGCCTGTCTCTGTTAGTGTCATTGTCACTAGCGATGACCGAGAGAGGAGCCGGAGGCCCTGTGGCTCCGCACAGGAGGAAGTGCCCGGGGCTTCATTACTATCATTTCCCTCTTGTTTCTGATACTCTGGAGGTTTCTCCTGCTGGGTTCTGGGATGAAATTTTGGGGAGGTGGTATCAAGGAAGGGCAGAGTGGCCCCTGAAGGTGCCCAGCACAGTGTGTGGGCTCACTGTGGCCGAGGGCTTGGGGTGGTGGACACCTGGCAAGCAGGCTGTTCTCAGACCTCAGCTAGCGGAGGTCCCTCTGCAGGGCCACTGCCATGCAGTTGGTTGGTGTCCCCTTACTGGTCCCAGCACCACAATGACCCCTGCAGGCGATGACAGTGGGCCAGGCATTTACTGAGCACTTCCTGTGACCAGGGACAGATGCGCTCTTGTGCTGTCATCTCAGGTGACAATCACACCTGTAAGAGAAGCTCGTATGGGAATTTTGAGAACCAGAAAGCTGAGGCTGGTGGAGCAAATCCTGTGCCCACCCGAGGTTCCCTGCCCAGGGGAGTGCCTGAGCTTGGATAGCGGCCAGGTACAAGGACCAAAGTGCCACTGTGCGGTGTCCAAAGGATATGCCTGTCCGCTGCCTCCTGGGGGCTGCCCCAAGCTGAAAGACCTGCTCAGAACTGCTCTCTGCTCTCTCTGGGGCACCCAGTGTCAACTGTCCCCCGTCTGTCCTGCTGACAAGCCCTGGGGTCCTCTCTGTGCTGGCCATGTCACAAGGTGGCTGGCTTCCGTAAGGGCACCATCTTTGCCCTCAAGAGAGCTTGGAATTCTTCTATTCTGGGAGAAGATGGGGACCCCAGCTGTTCCTTTCCACTTAGAGACGAGTCTCTGCCATCGCAGGTGACATTTCTTGAGCACTTTAATTGACATCATTAGCAACTGTATCCAACATCCAGGCTGTGGTTGACACCATTATCCCTTTACTGGGAGCAGCAGCAGTAAAAGAAAAGGGTTTTGAAATCAAAATGTGATTACTTATTGAATCAGGTGAGATTGCATTCAGAGGCAGAGACAGGAAACCCAACAAATAGAGGTTTATTTTTGCACTGAACTTGGGAGTCTGGAATTAAGCAGTCCAGGTGCAGCAGGAGGAAGTCGTGGAGGATGCAGGCGTGGTCGGTCTCTCTGCTCTGCCGTCCCAGGCCTGTAGCTCCCGGCTTCTTGGTTGCAAGGTGTCTGGGACGCTGCCAGACATTCTGTCTAAATCTGTATTAGTTTGAGTTCTTACAAAAGGCAGCATTGACAGAAATTGTAACAGAAGAATCTGTTCGGAAGTCTCACAAATCCGAGGATGGGGGCAGTCCAAGATGGCGGCCTGCACACGCGAGACCTGGAGGGTCTGATGGCTGCTCAGCCACGAAGTAGGACACCTGTCCGGGGCTGCAGGACAGCCGGGAGAGTCTGCTGCGGATCTGGGTTGTTCAGAGAACAATGGCGAAGACCGGAGACTGAAGATTAGCGGCGGGCAGACAGGTGCAAGTCCAGACAGAGAGAGTCTGTGCTGACGATCTGCGGCGGGTAGCAAGTTGGCGTCTACAGACAATCGCTAAGGCAAGAGCTTTCCCAGAGGAAGAAGCTGTGACCATCTTCCTTCTTGCTTCCTTTTATGCAGTTCGAGTTCTAGTTGCGCCTCCCACATCCGGTGGGCGCTCTTCCCTCATTGGCCGGCCCATAAATCCCTCACATTCCAATCCAGGCTGGTTCCTAACTGCCTAATCCAGGTGTGGTTCCTGATAGCCTCAAATCGGCATAATCTCTCCCACAAATGTCCCACGCAGGAACACATCAGTCCCTACCTCAGAAAAGGGTGAGTAGCCTGGCCACAAATCTTCAGCAGACTCCTTTCACATCCAAAAGGCCGTGGGTGTCTTGTGTCCACTCTGGGTTGCAAAGGAGGCCGGGAAAGCAACTGTCCTGCATACAATTCGTGTTCTGACCTTAAGAAGGAAAAACAGGATGCATTTGGAGGACTGGCAAGGTATAAAAAGTGCCACTATTAGTTTAAATATCTGACATCAGAGTCCCTGCAGGGAGAACTCTTTGTTTTGGAAAATATTTTGACAATCTGCTGGGGGAGAAGATAAGACTCCGTGTCTGTGTGTGGCAGATAGTCAAGTTAGAGCCCTGGAAGGTATGAAAATGGGGAGATGTGGGGAGAACCTGAGAGAGAGGGAGAGAGAGAGAAGGCACAGAGGTGAGAGATTAAAAGATAAGGAAGGAAGCTGGCGGTGGGTAGAGCAAACATTATTTTTGGGGGAGACTGGGAATTGAACCCAGGGCTTTTGTCGCCTATCCCTTTAATTTTTTCTTAGTTTTAAAATCTGAATTCTTTTGAGGCAAGGTCTCGCTGTAGTCCAGGCTGGTCCTGAACTCACTATGGAGCCCAGGCTGACCTTGGACTCGCAGCAATCCTCCTGCCTCAGCCTCCTGAGTGCTGGGATTACAGGCGTGCACCACCACACCTAGCTTTTTTTATTTTGAATTTGATACAAGTTTTGTTAAGTCTCCAAGTTGCCCTGGCTGAGCTCGAACTTGCCATCCTCCTACCAGAAACATTCTCTGAGAACAGAGATCCCAGTATCCAGGTGAGACCCTACAGTCTGACTCCATCACAGCCCGCAGCTCTCTGACTCCATTCCACCATACGCACGGAGCCTTGTCAGTGACTCGGGGAGGTATCGGGGCAGCGATGGCATCCGGGTCTCTCTGCTCTGCCATCTGGGGAAGGAACAGTGCATGCCTGTGCTAGGGAAGACGGGGAGAGGGTGGAGATGGGGGCCCCAAAGAAGGGATCAGGAGCGAGAAGCTGGGCCGCAGAGTGAGCAGAAACTTGCAGAAAGCTTGCAGAACACAAACACCTCCTAGGAACCTATCTGTTATCTCTTGCTGTGTAATGAACCATCCCCATTCATCCTAACTTAATATCGTTTATTCTGAGACTCTTCTGGGCCAGGTGCTTTCGTATCTACCCAGGAGGTAACTGTTCTCCACCCTCAGCTGAGCACAGAGATAAGCCCGGGGCTGAGTGCGGGGTGGGTTTCTGGTTGCTGGTAAAGCAGGTGTTTATTACCCTTTTTTTTCTTCTTTTTTTTTTCTTTCCCCCAAGGGATTATGCAGTCACACTGAATTCCCAGAACGTCAGACCCACCCATAGCTAAACACAAGAACAAAAACATGTTCTGGAGCGAAATATAAATGCGTTTTTAATTACCTGCACCACTGCTCCCTCCCATTAGCGGAGGGGGGATCAGGAGCTGAGCCTACAGTATTTACAAAAACAATCCCAGGCGTGAAACTTGTGCTTTGTGAGCGCTCCTCGGCTCTTCTGGCTTCGGGTCTGCACGAGTGGGCTCGGGTTGGCCTGGGTGACTTCTTCACATTTTGGATGAATAAATAAAAAGTCAAGGGCAGCGGCTTGGCGGGGGCCAGGCTGCAAAGGCAGGTTGTGGGCATCTTTCTGGTTAAAGATGGAGCCGTGAGGTGGGGCTGGGACAGGGGAAGGTGGGGACGTGGGGAGGAGCTCAGCGTGCCACCAGGCAGTCCTGATGGAGCCCCAGGGCCACCACCTCCTAGCTGGGTCTCTTTGGGCCTCCGTGTCCTCATCAGCAGGACGGGGTGGCACCTTTTGTGTTGCAGGGAGGTTGTGGGGACTGCAGAGAGTTGCCATGGCAGTGTGAGGTCACACTGGTTCTGTCCTGATGGTCCTGGAAGTGTCCGTTTTCATGGTGCTCCGTGAGCATGGCAGAAGGGAAGGACGGAAAGACACAGCGGCCGGGCCTGGAGGTTCCCGAGAGGGGAGTACACGAGCCCGCTGTTAGCCCGGCTCTGCCACACAGAACCCCGGTGCTCACTGCTGGGTGATCCAGGGATGCGCACGGACTCGAGGCCTGACCAGGAAGTGGCCCAGCAGGGTGGGCTGCAGCTGGCGTCACCAGAAACTCAGGTGAAGGGAAGCCTGGGATGGGAACCTGCAAACTCGTGCTGAGCAGGCAGGAGTCTGCACTGCAGGGCCACAGCTGCTCCCTGCCCTCAGTGCCCCCGGGACCTGAGCCTCTTGGCACGTCTCCCCCCAGCACCGAGGATTCAGCACACGGCCTTTGCACTGAGCTGTGTCTCGAGTCTTATTTATTTTGTGACAGTCTCCCTAAATCACCAAGTGGCCCAGGCTGGGTTGAACCTGGGATCCTCCTGCCTCAGCCTGGCAGAGTGCTAGGCGCTGGGGTGACGGGCCTGGGCCGCCTGGCCTGGCTATTCCGGGGCTCTCTCTGATGCCAGGAGTCTGGGGTTCTTCGTCCTCCTGCGAGGGCAACACCTGTCTCCTAAGCGCTCCAGCTGGGGGAGTCTGGGCTTTGGGCTCAGGTGTGAGCTCCCACCCAGGTGCACCTCAGTCATGCAGGTGCGATATAGTTGCAGGCCAGGTGTGGTCAGAGGCTGCCTGTGCGGAGGCACCCCGGAGCCTGCCTGGGGTGTCACAGGGTCTCAGTTCTCCTAATTAGCCCGGGAAAGCTTTCCAAGGCTGAGACCTGGGATTCAGCTGAGCTGGCAAGGGGGAGGGTCTTTGCAGACTGAGTCTCCGGGTCCAGCTGTCAATCACCTGAGAGCTGGAGGGAGGTTAGCAGCTGTGACACCTGCCACGCGGCAGGGCTGCTGTCTCCTGACCCCGGAGTTGTCTCTGAGCAGGACCCAACTTGCCGGTCTCTGTGGCTCTGTTGACCGGCTGTCCCTGGGTGGGCCTTGCAGTAGGACCCAGGGCCTTTGCGTGTGCTGCTGTTGCAAAGGGTACACTCTAGCATGGTGGAGAAGCTAAGACCCCAATGGTCAGGACCAGGTCTTGGCTCCCACCGTCTACTCTTTTGATGATCGCAGGCAAATCCTTTGACCATTCTGTGCTTCCATTTTCTCTCTGGAAGGTAGAGATGCTGCGTTGACTGACTTTATTGAGTTGCTCCAAGTTCTGGTGAGATGACCTCAGAAAAGTGTCTGGTGCCGTGAGTGCTGGCTGCTGGGATTACTGCCCCTGGGCACTTCACCTGGCTGGGCTGGCATCTACCGGCCCACAGCAGCTCCTGCTGTCTTCCCTGGGCACTGCATCCCTCCCCACCCCCAGGGCTGCAGACGGTATCTCTGTTTATCCTGTGTCCTGCCCAAGACCCTGAGCCCGTCAGGGGCTGAGATCGAGGCCCGCACGTGCCTGCCTGTGCCCGGAACCCGGCACAGGACCAGAGTTCACAGTGTGACCGGGATACACAGGGAATATTTAAATTTTAAAAATTACAGTAAAAGACGTGGTGCTATTAACCTCCCTCAAAATGCTGACCCCCTCGCTCCAGACACACGTGGGCCCGCCAACCCCCACACTCCTGAAGCAGAGCTTCCCAAACTCCTCTTTCGTGTGACCAAAACTCGGGGTGCTGTCGCCGGGGGCCATGGCGGCACATCTGCCACCCCCGTGCGGCCTCTGGCTCTATCCCAAAGTCAACATGACCACGAGAGATCAACATTGTGAATCGACTCAGGACCAAGGGGCTGCTGTGACTGTGCAGGTGATGAGAGGCCCTCCAGGATTGCTCCAGAAGGAGCCACAGCAGCGGGACGAGGCTTTCCCAGGGAGAGGGGGCGCTGTGTGGGACAGACGTAGCAATGTTGCTTGTTTATTTATTTTTTATTTTTATTTATTTTTGAAACAGGGTCTCACTCTGTAGCCCAGGTTGGTCCTGAACTCACTATGGAGCCCAGGCTGGCCTTGGACTCATGGCAATCCTCCTGTCTCAGCTTCCCAGAATGTTGCGACTACAGACCTGCACCACCCACCAGCAGACCTGGCTCCCGATTTTTAAACGAGGGCTTCCGGTCAAGCCGCATGAAGACATAGGCCCTGCTGTCCCCTCTGTCCCCACTGTCGTCTGGGAAGTTGAGACTGGCAGAGGGACTGGGCAGGGCTGGGGGCAGCAACGTGGTGGCCCTTGAGCAAAGATTTGGGTGGGAAGTCAACGTTGAAATTCAAGTAAGGACAAACGGAACGAGCCGCGGAGACATAAGGGTCTGGAGAAGGTCCAGCATGAGAGGGGAAAAAGGTTGGCTGGATGGCAGAGCTGGACAATGTGGCCTGTAGCGTCAGCCGCGGGGACCAGGCAGGGCGAGTAGGCTCAGGACCAGGTGCACCTGCTGGACCACGCGGCCTGGAGGTGGGTGCCCTCCAGGCGATTCCAAGGCACTTGGAAGCCACCAGGGCTGTTCAAGCCCCAAGCTGTGCGCCGCAGGCTGGTGCCGGATGCCCCTGTCAGAGTGGCCGGTGGCAGCCTCCACAGGGGAGAGCAGGAACACGACAGCCACGCGGGGTCGCTGGGGACGGCACTGCCCTGGTGATTTGTGGAACGAGGGCCTGGGGAGCCCCACGTCCTGGCTCCCTTCTGCCCAGTAGAGAGCTGACTCTGGGTTTTGGAGCAGAACCTGAGGCAGTGTGTGCTGACCCAGCTTTCTAAGAAAGAGTGGGAGAAAGGAGCATAGCGTGTGTGCTTGTGTGTGCGTGCCTATGCGTGTCTGTGTGTGTGCATATCCGTGTGTGTGCGTTCGTGTGTGCGTGTCTGTGTGTGCCTGCCTGTGTGTGCCTGTCTGTGTGTGTCTGTGTATTCATGTGTGTGCGTGCTTATATGTGTGTGTGCACATGTGTGTGTGCATGTGTGCACAGAGGAGCCGGGAGACCTGCCCAGTCCCTCCGCAGCTTGTGGCGGCCCCTAATTGGGCTCTGTCCTCTCTCCCAGCTGCTGGCTCAGCTCCGTGCAGAAGCCGCTCGCTGACAGCAGCCAGCAGTCCGGGCTGGGGTCCCCCATCCCCGGCCAAGGCCCGGGCTCAGCACGGGGCACCGGTGCCAGCTGGGCACCTGCCTGCTGATGAAGCATCAACTCAAGCACTGGCCCCCGCCTGCCCTCGCCTGGTCCCACAGCCCCAGCAGGCCCGTGTCACTGCGCCGGCCCGGGGACTCTCCCGGGAGCTCATTTAGCAGCTGTGAGCGTGGAAGGAGCGAGCCCCGACTGGGAGCTGCTCTGGGGCCGCGGCTGAACGGGGTTGTCCCCTCCGACGCTGCAAATGCGGCAATTAGTCTCTCCTCCGCTTGCATTTATATTGCATGAGCCATGGCGGGCTGGGCGCTTCCAGCCGCTCTCCCGCCTTCCCAGGAGCAGAGCCGGGGTTCAATCCTGTCCCAGCGCCCCGGCACTTTTCCCATCGGCCCCAGCCTCCCTGTCGCCATGGTGACCGCCTCTGCGCCGACCCCAGAGGGTTGTGATGCCTCCTGCACGGTCTCCAGGGCCAGCTTGGTCATCGGGCACTGTGTCAACGGCCTGTACAGGTGTTTTAATTTCCTTTAGCACCAAAAGAAAAAGAAAAGAACTTTCAGGGAGGAGAAGAGGCTTTAACATAGAACACGGATGTGTGAGCTCGTACTTCTCACGGAGGAAGGGGTCTGGGAGGGTGGGGGTGCCTCGTGGAAGTTGCCACCCGGCTCTGCCCCACCCCTCCCAGCCTGTCTGTGACTGGAGGGACAGGAACCCGCTAGACTGAGCCCTTCCCACCCTGCACCCTGGGCCCGCTTCCCGCGGGGCTTTGGACTCCCCTTAAAGGGGCTGCGATAGCGGGCAGGTGCTGAAGCCGACTCCTGCATGCAGCCGGTCCTCACACCTGTCGGACGGGAAAGCACCGGAGCGAGCCGGGCCCCGACTGACCGTCTCGTGCTGGCGCTGTCCTGGGGCAGGAAGGCCCCTCTGCGGGAAGGCAGGCCCGGTGCCCTCTATTTCACAGTGCTGGCGAATTTCTTTCTTTCTAACCTCTCAGGCCCAGGAAGTGGAGGCCAGCGGGGCCACCTCGCAGGACACTGCTGACCCTGAGTCCCCGCGCCTGCAAGGCAAAGTCCAAACCCTCGGTCTGGCTCGCGCGGGCTCGCGTGTCCCCTCAAGACCTGAGCCCAGCCGCTTGTCCCACCCACGTCACTGCTGCACCCAGGCTGTGCTGCCTTAGGCTTCCAAACGACTCAGCCTGTTCTGTTTCTATAACCGAGTACCCCAGACTGGGTCATTTATAGGGAAAGGAAATTTATTCGACTCATGGTTCTGAGAAAGCTAGAAGCTTGAGATTCTGATGCTGCCTGCCTCTGGCGAGGTCCTCTGGGGACTCTGCCAAGACCAGAGATGGCCAGGGCACCTGCCATAGCAAGGGCCCACAGTTCTCCTCCTCCTGCGGTCGCAGTCCCCCTGGGTGCAGGCCCCATTTCTCCTTCTAGACTTACGTAACTTTGATCACCCCCCAAAAGTCACAACCCAAATGTCATAGTTCGATTAAGCTCCTCCCTTCACCCTGGGGAGTTAAATTCCACCGTGAATTTTGGCGGAGTCATTCCCACCCCAGGAGAGGGACTTGCACCTGCTGCTCTCCCTGGACCATCTGTTCCTTCCACCTTCTTGCTGGACCCCAGAGGGGAACTTCTATTCATCCCTCAAAACAGATCTCAGCGCTCCACACTCCCAGAAGGCTCCCTGTTGGTCATCAGCCTATCCCAAGACAGAGAGAAAGGGGGTTAAGAAACAGCAAACTGGCGTTAGCTTTTCATTCTCTCCTCCACGTCCAGGAAGGCGAGGCCGGGATTACCGGTTTCTTGTTAGAAGGACGTGGTAGAAGGAGGGAAGGAAGGCAGGAAGAGAGGGAAGGGTACAGGAAGGGAAGAGGGGAGACGCTTTTGAATTCATGAGAGTTCATGTGTTCTATGTGGTTCGTGCCCTTTTACAAAATGAGAAATTTATTAATCTATTTATTTATCTATGTATTTATTTATCTATTTAGTATTATTCATGTATTGAGATGGGGTCTTGCTCTGTACCCCAGGCTGGTCCCGAACTCACTAAAATGAGGAAATTTAAACGTGACGTGTAACCGCATCAACTAATAGTGACACATGGGGTCCCTCGGTCCCCTCCTGAGGCCCAGGCCTCCTTCCTCGCTCTTCTGGGCTCCGTCCCCATCATGGGTTTGTCTGCACCTTTCTCCTCGTGGTTTATTTCTGCTGCATGTGTTCTACATGTGAACAATAAGTGGTGGCCTTGGTGTTTAAACATCTTGCATGAGGGATACCCGGTGTTCAGTCCCCTGGGATGGCTTTGTGTTCTCAGTCCCAAGTGTGTACGGTCTGGGCTCATACTCACAAGCCATGTTCGTTCATCTTAACAGCTGTATAATATTCCAGAGCGTGTCTACACCACATTGGAAAATGATCCCCTTGTGGACGAACATTGTAGTGGTTCCCTTCCCTATTCACAGTCAGCACCATGTGGAGGGCTTTCTAGATCTCTGTAAACGTAGGAGTGAGAGTGATGGGTCACAGAATGGGAGCACACTTACCTGTACCAGGTACTACAAAACAGCATCGATTGTCCTAGATACAGCCCTAGTGGCACAAGAAATTCCTTCTGGATGTGGATAGTGGGGCCATATTAGTGTTTGGCCAATATAATTTGTATGAAGCAGAATTGAATGAATGTCTAAAGCATGTTCTGTCCCATCCTCGTTGTGAAGTTGCAGTGTTAACATTGTACTTGACAATCATGTGGATTGCCTTTGTGGTTTCTTTCTTATGATGAGTTTTTTGTTTTTCTCTTTTCGAGTTTGTAGAAGCATTAGGTAATCTGGATGCTGTTCTCACACTCTTACGACTTCTTTTCCAAATGTGCTATTGTAATTGTGAGGGTTTTAGCCTACAGAGATTTTAGTCCTTGAGAGATCTGAATTCAAAGTTCTCTAAATTAGATCATTTGCTGCTTGCCCAGGAATAATTTTCTAACTCCGTACTATAAAAATATCCGGTTCAATTTCCTTGTAATAGTTTTTAAGTTGTTGTTTTGATCTGTTGGGAATTTATCTTTCTGCGTGGTGTGAGGTTGGGATCCAGATAAAATGTGTATAATTGTCATGCACTTGTTGAACAAACATTGTCGTTGTGGGGCTGGAGGAATAGCTCGGTAGTTAAAGCAACTGACTAGCATGCTTGAGACCCCAGATTCGATTCCCCAGCATCATATGAGCTGAGTGTGTTGGCACATGCCTGTAAACTCAGCACTCGGGAGGCTGAGGCAGGAGGATTGCAATTGGTTTGAGGTCAGCCTGGGCTCTATAGTGAGTTTAAGACCAATCTGGACTATAGAGTGAGACCCTGTCTCAAAAAAATAAAAGGCAAAACAAAACAAAACAAATTGTCTTTGCAATGGCACATTGATCCAATCTGACACATACCAAGCCCTCATAAACATGTGGGACCGTTTCAGGGCCTTCTGGTCTGCTTTACTAACTAATGTGTCTATCTTGCATTGTGGCCTGTTATTTAAATTTCTCTTTGGTTCTTTTCTTTTAGCGCTGGGACTGAGCCCAGCGTCTTGTGTTCTACCATCTGATAGTTTCACAGTTAGGCTTGATACCTACTTTAAAAGTTCTGTCCCCTTGTTCTTTTATCTTGGTCCTTCTTTGCCCTTAAACACTTCAGATTAATGTTAGAATCGGGTTGTCAAGCACCACACAAAGCTCCACTGGGGTTTGGGTTGGAATTGCCAAGAATTTATAGGTTAATTTTGAGGAGAACTGACATCTGTATAATACTGAGTTCTTCCATGCATGAACGTGTTATATTTCTCCATTTTTTTCAGGTCTGCTCTTATGTCCTTCAGTAACTTTTCATAATTTTCTCTATAAAGGTCTCTCACATCTTTCCTTGGATTTATTCCCAAGTAGCTCACAGTTTTTCTTGCTTTTGGCCTGGAAACTTTCTTTCAGCTACATTTCTAATTGATGACTGTGGTCACAGAGGAATCCTATTGAGTTTTTGTCCAGAAACTTCAGCCAACTATTGCGTTAGTTCCAATTTGCAGTAAATGACTGTAGATTTTCTGTGTAAACAATTGTATCATCACTGCTATGATCTGGATGTGGAATGTCCCCAAAAAGCATTATAAATTTGGATAGAGTGAAATTCCAATGGAACCATGTGCTGCTAAGAGGTGGGGCCTGGTCGGAAGGGGCGGAGCCCTGGAGCTTGACCTGGAAGGGGAAGAGCACTGAGGCTTGACTCGGAAGGGGTGGAGCACTGGGACAGAACCTGAAAGTCTAGCTCCGCCCTTCCTTTGTCACTTGGCTTCCTGTCTGCCATGCTATGGACTGCTGTCCCCCAGCTACAGCTCTGCCACGTGCTCTCACCTTTGCTGGCAGTCCACAAACCGACCATATGAGACGTTCTGAAACTGTGAGCTAAAATAAATCTTGGCTCCCTTAATTTTCAAATGTTGGGTGTTCTGTCACAGTAACGAGAACATAACTAAGGCACCAACAAACAATATCTTTGTTTCACTTTTTCAATTCCTTATATGATTTTTTCTTGTTTTATATAGCTAGTTGGGGTCTCTGGTAAACTGCTGCAGAAAAATGTACCATAGCCTTGCTTAGTTTAGTTTTTGATTTAATTATATTTTCACACACTATTTCTGGACATGTTACATATGATATTTACTTTAAATTTCTGGTAGCTCCATTTAATCAAGTTAGAGAAATTTCCTCCACTTACAACGGACTGTGTTGGGTTTTCCCAATAGCTTATTGAGATAAAATTCATGTGCCAGAACACCGACCATTTTAAAGTGTGCAACTCAGTAGTTCTGAGTGCCTTCACAGAGTTGTGTAACCGCCTTTATCATTTAATCTGCTAAAGATTTAATCTGCCTAGTGGAGAGATTTTTGTGCAAACAAAATCAGTCACCTCATAGGGTCTTGTTTATTTTGTTTTTTTCAGTGATCTCAGAGTGTTCAAGCTCCATCTGTATTGTAGCACACAGGGGTCCTCCATTCCTTTTTTACCACTTAGTGATATTCCACCGCGTGGATATACCTCATTTTGTTTGTCCATTCATGTGTGGGTAGGCGTTTGGGGTTGTTTCTACTTTTTGGTTGTTGTAAGGTCGCTGTGAACGTCTCTGCTGGTCTTTGTGGCATCACGTGTCTTCAGTTCTCCTGCGGATATGCTTCAAGTGGAATTTCTGGATTGTGTGATAACGCTTGTTTTAGTTCTTGAGGCGCTGCCAGCTGGTCTTTCCAACGTGACTGCTCCATCGTACAGTGTACATTATCATGTATGAGGGCTTCTCATGCGTGCACATCCTTGCCAGTGCTTGGTATTGTCTTTCTCATATCTTAGTAGATGTGCCACGGTGTCTCGTGAGTGGTCCTGGTGGCATTTCTCCAGTGACTAATGACTGTGGAGACCTTTTCATGCATCTTTTGGTCTTATGTATCTTTGGATCTTTGGCAAGATGTTCAAACTTTATTTTTTAAAAAAACCTTTCTTATCAGTTACATGACTTGCAAATCTTTTCTCCTACTCTGTGATTTTTTTTTTTTTTTTTTTTTGAGTCAGGGTCTCAGCCTGCAGTTCAGGCTGGTCTTGAACTCGCTATGTTGCCCACACTGGTCTTGAACTCATAGTAATCCTGCTGCCTCAGCCTCCTGAGTGCTGGCATTATAGGTGTACACCACTATTTCTGCCTTATGGTGTGCTTGGGAATCAAACCCAGGCCCTTGAGCTTGCTAGGCAAGCACTTTAACCACTGAGCTATTCTTCCAGCCCCCATGAACTGTACTTTTGTTTCTTTCAATGCATTCACTGTGACGAAGGTGAGGTTTCCTCCCCCCTCCCTTGTGCTTTTGACGTCATATGTAAGAAACCATTGCTTAATCCAATGTCATGAAGCTTATCACCTGTTTTCTCCTAAGGGTTTACAGTTTTAGATGCAACGTTAAAGCCTCTGATCCGTTTTGAGGTAGTTTTCTAGATGATGTTCTAATAACTCTCAAAGGTTTATGCGTATCAAAGACTGGGGCCCCAACCCATGGTACCATTGAGAGGTGATGCAGCCTTTAAGAGCTAGGGGACCCAGAGGGAGGTCTCTGGGTCGCTGGGGGTGGGCCCTTGAGGTGGATAGTGGGACCCTAGCCTCTTCTTCTCTTTCTCTTTCACTTCCTGGCCTTTATTTTAATGATGTTGCTTGTGGTGGTTTGGATCTGGAGTGTCCCCTGCAAGCCTCATGTGCCTATGGACACTGTGTAAGGTTGGGGGTGGGGCCCGGCTGGAAGGGGTGGGGATTTAGGGCTTGACCTGTTGGGGCTTGTGCTCATTCCGCCTTTCCTCCCAGACTTCTCTGCTCCACCACGTTGTGGGGATCTCTGCCCCTGGAGCTCTGGCTCTGGCCCTAGTCCAGGCTCCAGCCCTGCCATGTCATTCTACCATGTCCCACCCACCCATGAAAGGACTGAGCCTTTCTGAACTGTGAGCTAAAATGCACCTTCACTCCCTAAAGTTGTGAATGTTGATTATTGAGTCCCAGGGGATGAGAAAATAAGATGTCACTCCCTCACCCGCCATGACGCGTGGCCACATCAAGGGTGTGACAGCAGCAGGACCACCATCGCAGGCTGGACCCTCTGAGACTGGCAGCCAGAGCAGCCCTTTTCTCTTTACAAGTTGATCATCTGAATTATTTGTTACAGTAATGGAAAGCCAACACCGTGTGAATCCAGATTCAATCTTTCACACATACCTATCCGGCACCATTGGTTGAAAAGAAAACAAAACAAACAAACGTTTTTTCCATTGAGTCATGTTGTCAAAACCCAATTTGTTTATTTCTGTAACCTCAACTCTATTCCATCGACATTTGTCTCAGTTATTATGTCAGATTCTTGATTACTGTAGCTCTGTAGAATCTCTTATAATTGGGAAGGGTACATCTTTCAATTTGCTCTTTTTTGCCAAGATTGCTGTGACTCTCTCGGGTTCCTTATTTTTCCGTACAGATGTTAGGATCAGCCTTGCAATCTCTGCAGAAGAAGGCAGTGTGAATTTTTGGCAGCAATCGTCTTGAATCTGTAGATCCATTTAGAGAATATTTCTCTTTTAACAATATTAGGTTTTCAGTCCATTATTGCAAGATGTTTTTCAATAGAGGTAGACCTTTAACTCATGTCAACAATTTTTTTTTTTTTTTTAGTATTCAGTGTATAAATCTTGCACTTCTGTTTCATTTATTTGGGAGCACTTTATTCTTTCAGGCTATTGCAAATGGAATTTTTTCCCTGTAATTTCATTTGCCATCGAGTCTAAGTTGATCATTTCGTAGACAGCACAGAGTCAAATCACGTAAAACATTCATGCCTTTTGATGGTTTAATCGATCTGTGCTTAATGTAACTATTGATAATATATGACTCATGTCTTCCTGTCTTCTGTCTTTGCTTTGTGTCCCAGATCTTTTTGCTTCTCACTTTCCCTTATTAAGGTCCTTTCCCCTTTAATGGCACGTGGCTGTTTGCTAGTGCAACATTGTCACTTTTTCTTTTCCTTTCCTGTGTCCATTCTTAGTTATCGTCTCAGCTGTGCTGCTGGGTAGGAGACCTCACGTTCTAAAATGTCTAGTTCAGTTTGATACCAGCTTCACTTAGATACTACATAAAACTTTGCTCCAACTTACTTCCATTCTCCTTTGTGCTATTTTTCATACAAATTCTGTTTTTATCAACGAAAATCTCTACAATGTAGTTATTGTTAGAAATAGGTGACTGTTATATCAATAGAAGAGAGTTATAAAAGATAGAGTTATCTCGCCTCACTTTACTCCCACAGACATTTTTCTTTTATTCCCTCTCCTCCTCCTTCTTTTTCGCCTTCAATGTGGGTTTGAGCTAGTGCCTAGTCTCTTTATTTCGGCCTGAATTTTGCGTTTGCCGTCCCATTGCCTCAGAGGCATCATGGTTTTTGAAGGGAAATCAGCCGTCAGTCCTATCGGGGTTCCCTGGAACGTGATTCATTGCTTCTCCCTAGCTGCTTTTAGTATTCTCTGTCTTTCTCTTTGGGCATCTTCACTGTGGTGAAAGAATCAATAAGACTATTGATAAGGCTATTGAGTCTTCCTTGAGCTTCTTTTCTGGGAGTTGCCAGACTTCTTGGGTGTAGGTCACTATACTTAAAAAAAAACATGTTTGAGAAGGTTTTCTGCTATTATTTAAAAATTTTTTTGTGTGTGGCTTCCTCTCTCCTCTCTTTCCGGGACTTCCACTATTGTATGGTGCTACCCATGTTCCCCCGCAGGTCTCCGAGACTCTGGTCATTCATCTTCATTCTTTTTCCTTTCTGATCCACACATGAAATAATCTCAACTGATCTGTCTTCAAGTTTTTTTTTTCCTGCAACACAAATATCAACTGAATACACACAAAAAAGGCCTGAACGAGAAAATCAGAATGGAGAAAGGCAACAAAGAGAACAAACATGCATATAAGTTGCAATCTAAATCTACTACTGAGTGTTTTTTCTTTTAGTTTTATTTTTCAACTTCAGAATTTCCTTTTGCTGTTTTGAACAATTTGAATATCTTCCTTCGTATTTTCTGCCCTGTGAAACACTGTTCGTGCAGTTGCTCTCCCATTTGCCTTTAATCATTTAGAGCAAATTTTTAATGCTGGTTAATCAAAGCTTTTTCCTAGTAAATCCACCGCAGAATCTCAGTTTGCTCAAGGATGGTTTCCACTGATTGCTGATTGACTTACCATGGGCCACGCGTTTTCTTTGTGTGCCTTGAAAAAAAATTGTTTTAAAATGATTTTTTTTTCTTAAATACAGTACTGAGGATTGAACCCAAGGTCTTCATGCTGAGCTTGTACCTCAGGCTCTATTTATTTTTTTGATTTTGACACAGGGTCTTGCTAAATCACTAATTTACCCAGGTTGGGCTCAAACGTGTGACCCCGTTATCTCAGCCTCCCGGAGTGTTGAGATTACAGCCCTGAACCCCTGGGCCTGGCAAACAACCAAACAAAAAAACCTACTTTAAGTGGTGTAAGGCAGCTGTGGTGCGAGTTGGATTCCCACCTCCTCAGTGGCATTCCTTACTGCTCTCTCCTCATGTTGTTTGTTTTGTTGACTTTTCTGAGTTCATTGTTTGAAGTTGCTATTTCCTGTCCTGTGGCCACTAACCTGCCCGCTTGCTTAGCCTATTGATCAGCTAATGATTGGACGGGATTTCCTCAGATGCTGCCAACCAGTAAGTCTTCTCCTTGCCAACAGGCTCCGCACGTGCTTTCAATATTACAGTGGTATTTTAGCCTGTGTTTCCTGAAAAGGTCTCAAGGTCTTCCAGAGATCACAGATTCAGACTGTTCCTTTTCGGAGTGTGTTTTACATTCCTAGGAGTAAGTTGAAGGGTTCCAAAGCCCCGTATGAACATCTCATCCCCCAGATTTTTAAGTTCCTGGCCAGCATCACGTTTGCTCCCATTGGCCTCTGGTGCCGGACAGTTGCCACTACTACTGTCATCACCCTTCTCCAAATGCGCTGGGTAAGGGCTTTGTCCAACGAGCAAACTCTAAATCAGGTCAGACGAGGACACATTTTGCAAGTAGGGCTTTCCTGGGCAGATTCCAGGCAGATGAAACAGGACTTTTTGAGGTTCTCCAACTCAAACTATCCCCCGACAGCTGCCAGATTCCTGGTTTCATGGCTACGTTGATGGAGATTATGTTGGTTTTCAAAGCCAACAAATAAATGGAAAGAAAAGAAAGGAAATAGGAAAGATGAAAATGTCACCAAGTTCATGGTTCTTACCAGACCCAGTTCTTCTGGAATCAGTGGTGTTCAGAATGTTACATTTATAGCTTTTGGATAATGTCCAGTGTCTCGATAAAGTTGACTTTGATGATTTTTTTCAGCATTCTTACTACTTTATGGAAGAGTAGATTCTCAGAAGTCCAAACTATTTCTCTCTCTCTCTCTCTCTCTCTCTCTCTCTCTCTCTCTCTCTCTCTCCCTTTCTTTGAGAAAGTGCCTTGCTCTGTAGCCCAGGCTGGTCCTGAACTCACTATGGAGCCCAGGCTGGCCTTGGACTCTCAGAAATCTTCCTGTCTCAGCCTCCCCAGTGCTGAGATTACAGGCAGGCACCACCACGTCTGGCTTATGTGGTGCTGGGAATCAAACTCTGGTACTTAGTGCTTGACTTAGTGCTTGCTAGGCAAGTGCTTTAGCTGCTGAGCCATTCCTCCAGCCTATTTCTTTAAAAAAAAAAGATAAATGAGTTGCAAATTTTTTCAAATTGTTTTCTACATCTCCTGAGATGCAAAAATGATTATTCTGCTTAAGCAGTTTCTGTGATAAATTGCTTGATAGATTCTATAATGTGAAAGAGTCTAGTTAAGTTCCTAGGACAAGTTACTTGACTTGTCTGTACTTCCAAATGGGGAGTCCGAGGGCGCGTTCTTATTGATTTCAAGTACTAGAAAGGAATTTAGAATAGAGCCCGGCGTGTGGCGAGCCCTGATGAGGTCAGCGTCTCCTTTGCATTCCAGGAATAGAATGGACTTAGTCAAGATGCAATGCTATTTGAAATAAATTGCTATGCTTGATTTGCTCACATTTTATTTAGAATGTTTGCAGCTACGGTCACAAGTGGGAAATTGGTTTAAAATTTCCTCTTTCACTGTCTCCCTCCAGCTTTGGCATTAGGGTTATTGTGGCCTCGGAAACTACCCGGGTAGGGATGGCATCGAGGGGAAGGGACTAGGTGGATCTCGGAGAGAGGAAGTTGAGTGGCCAAGTCAAGGGGGCTCTGAAGAACTTCTTGGAAGGCGGGACACGATAAGAACTTGCTGTGGTGAGGACAAGAGCCCCAGGCTCTTGCAGCCACCCTGCAAGATGGCGGGCTTGTAGAGTATGAAGGAGCTTCCTGCTCCTTCAAGGCCACCATACTGGGCCTGGAAACAGCATGGCCACGTGGCTTCCAGGGCTGGTGTGTGCTCGGACCAGAGTCCATCGCTGGCTACCTTCCCCAGTGTCCTGCCTCTTACGACACTAGGCCCTTGTTTCAATCCTTGGGAATTATTAGAGAGGTCTCAGTAAGCGCCGATGTTGTACTTCCTGCCTGCCCAGCAAGGAAGCTCTGAGAAGTTTCAGTCTGATTGGTAGAGGTGTGAAAAAGCAGCGTGTCGTATAGAATCAATGTCATGCCCTCTGTAAGTTTCCCTTTGTGTGAATCAGGCTTCCCTTACTATGACAGATGGCCAAGATGAACAGCCTAAAGAAGGAAAGGTTGGTCTTGGCTCACGGTTCAGGAGGTTTCAGTCCATGGTTGCTTAGCTTTGTTGCTCTGGGGCCTGGGGTGGGGCAGAATGTCAAGGCGGGAGTGGAGGGTGGGGGAAGCTGATGACCTCACGGCAGCAGGAAGTGAATGAGGAAGAGGAAGTGGCCTGGGTCCCAATGTCTCCTTCAAGGACACAGCCCCCCAAGGACCTACCTTGTTCTACTAGGTGAGGGGAATCGCCTAAGGTTCTATCGCCTCTCACCATGCTGGGGACCAAAGCCTTTTATACATGGTGACATTTCTGTTCTAAAGGATAGCTCGTCTCTGCTGTGTCTTCTCCAGCTGGTTTCCTATTTATTTGTGTCCCTCAGTAGAATATGAAATTCTGGGCCACTGGAGCCTGACTGTTCTTCTCTGTATCTGCTGCTCTAACCAGGTCCTGTCTAAGTCCCAGTGGAACTGAGCTGAAATACAGAACAAAAGTCCCCTTGGAGGGCCGAGAGCAGAATTCTCAGTGAAGCTTCCAAGAATAAAATTATTCCGATCTGAAGAAATAAGCCCGGTGGTGGCTGCTGGGGATTTGCTTGTTCAACACCTCTTCCCGCCTCTTCCTCACACACCTTCCTGTCCTACGGGAAGCCGAGAGAATGAACGTTTTTTTTTTTCCCCAGCCTCCCTTGAAGCCAGGGCTACAAATACGACTTGGGTTCTGACAAGAAGAATCTCCTGGGCACAACTTGGCTGTGGAATTGCTTTACAGAGGGAGAGACGCGGGGCACAAGCCATGCCGGGCTTGCTGGCCAGAGTCGCGGGAGGCAGTGTGGTTAAGTCCCTTCCTCACTTGGTTTCCTTAGCAACGGTGGAGGAGAGACAGGAGAATTGTGGGAACTGGAGGTTCTGCCTCTGGCCTCAGCTCCAAAGTCAGCTTCTCCTGTGCTCCTGGTGATAGTGCAACAAGACAGACCCCCTAAAGTGGCAATGTGGCTTTTGTCATTCACCTCAGAATCTTAACGAAGCTTGGAGATGGCCTGTTTTTGAGGAAATGGAAACCTCAATTAGTTACCTGATCTGATGAGATCCAGTGGGCAGGGAGGGTAGGATTCTGGGCAAGTGCCACCATGCCCAATTTATGTGATACTGGGGAATCGAACCCAGCGCTTACGCCTGCTAGGCATGCGCTCTAATCACTGAGCCACACCTCCAGCCCCAAATGGTTTTCGTCATGATTGTCATCGACTCTTTGTGCCCTGGGGCCATGCCTGGGCTCCCCCACCCGCTGCCATCCTGGCTCTTACGGTGCTGAATCTTCCCCACCCAGAGACACAAGGTGGGAAAATAAATACCATCATCAGCACCATCTTCACCTACCCCAACAGCAGCAGCGTGGCCACTGTCACAGCTGCAGTTGTCCCGTCGCTGTCATCCTGGTCACTGCCTCCCCCATCACGCGCTATTCCTTGAACATCTCCCACACTGTGCCCCGGGCGGGGATTTGCAAGGCCATCTTCACGCTATATGCTACAATCAGCTCTATTTCCCCGGGGAGGGAACTGAAGTCGGTCCAGGTTCATCCGCGTTGTCAAGGTCGCACAGAAGTCCCTTTGACAACGTGTCCTAAAATCGGAACTGTGCAGAGAAGATTAGGGTGGCCCGTGAGCCCAGGTGAGGCCCACGCATGTTCTTGAAGTGTTTCGTGTTTGTTGACCTCCTCGAAGAAGAGAGTGTCACGGGGTCTGAGGCGGCCACAGGGAACCGCGGATCAAGAGAGAGCCGGTGACAGGCTCCCAACGCAGGCAGACGACAGGAATCCATCCTCATGTTCTACCGGGCAGCAGGTGACTTCCGCCCACAACAGTTTGGGATATGTTTCAAAATGACTGCAAAGGAGAGTCTGAAGAAATGATAGAACCCTTGTGGCTCTGATTGGATCACTTTACATTGTTATGTCATGTGCACAGATCAACTTAGCCTCCTGTATTGTATAACTATGTACAAAGAACAGGTGTCAGCTAATTTTTTTTTTTTTTTTTTTTTTTGCTGGGCACAGTGGTATGTGCAGCTCTATTCTCGGCACTCTGGGAGGCCGAGGCAGGAGGATACCAAATAGATGCCCAGCCTGGGCATCTTAGTAATTTAATGAGACTCTGTTTCAAAATTGAAAATAATCATAATATAAAAGGGCTGGGATATAGGTCAGTGTGAAGGCCCTGGGTTCAATCCCCAATACTCCCCCCCTCAACACACACACACACACACACACACACACACACACACGCACACAAAGAAATAAATTTGGTTCATTGAACAGTGGGAACCCGGATAGAGAGGATGTTTGTTGCCTCAGACACATTATGTTTCCTCCCACCAACTTCAGAGTGCTAACGACATTTACGGGGCTCTGGGGTATTTGGGATGTTGACAGCACCATCAAGCTGCACTCTGGATGCCGGTGATGGGCACGGCATTTTGGGGGGAGGGGTAGGAAAACACCCTCTGGCCCTGGGACAGTGACATTGGAGCCTGGCTCCGGGGCGGACCACCCCCCCAGGGGTCCATGGGCTGGAGCGAAGGGGAAGCCAAGTGTTCCTGTGTTGTTGGCTTTGTACGATCGTGTCTCAGAGGCTGGACAGGCACTAATTAGGTAGCTGCTTGGAAAGTTGCTGTCGCGGGCTGGAAGCCTTCCAAATGGCTCTTTGTTTGGGGGTTTTGGAAGAAGATGTCCCCATCCCCAGCTCTCCTCCCACCCCGTCCTCATGTGCCAAGCCTCAAGGACCACAAATACAGCTAATTATGTCATCTGGCTCAGCACTGGGCTCCAGATAACATCCTTCATGAGCCTTGACCTTCCGGCTGCCTGGCTGCTGGGCTTGCAGGGTGGGGGAGGGGGAGAGGCATTGGTTACGCTGGCGACATGGGTAAGCGGTGGAAGGGGAGGCAGAGGGTGTGGGTGACATCACCACCCGGCCCTCGGTCCCTGTGCCCTCTTTGCTCCAGGCTTCCTATGGTCTCACAAGATGCCACAAAGCTCTCCAGGGTGAGAGCAGTGTGACTCTCTGAGGGTCAGTGGGTCCTGCGGTTGATCAGTTGGCTGTCTCAGCTGGGCACATTGTAAAGGCACCTTGTGGGTGGTCTGCAAGGTGTTTTTGAGGGCAGACGATGTGCTTTATTTATTTTCTCTGTACTACCCCCTATACATATGTGCGCACGTGCACACACACACAGACGCCCACTGCCCACCCAGCCCCGGCAGCTGCAGGCTCTTAGGCAAAGTGGCTAGAACTGAATTTGCACCATTCCTGCATCAACAGCCTGGACTGAAGACAAGGGAAAGACGGCCGCTCCGCTTGGGAGAACAAATGGAGTCTAAGTTCATTAACCCAAAGTTCAAACCGAGTTCTGGGTCCTGGAGTCAGGCCAAATGGGTCCGCCACCACGAATCCAAGAAGTGGCTCTCTTGCTGAATTCTCCAAAAAGTTGGGCTCTGTGGCCTCTTAAGAAGGTAGAAGCACTACAGGAATGGATGTGATGTCCTTTTCTGGGTGACCTGGTAGGACTTCCGCTAAGAAGGTGAGCTTTTCCTCTTGTTTAGCACGTCCATTCCTTGGTCAACAGAGGCTTCTAGTCCCACGATGGTTGGGGCAGCAAGAGACGGAAGAAAGGGGACAGGTGCCTGACTCACAAGGTGGCAGGCTCCACCCCAGCATGGCCGGCGAGTGCGAGCGAGAGCCACCTCCTCCTTCAGTGTCCAAGAATCCCCTTATGCTTAGCGTGACCATGCCTGATCTGCTGCTTTTTCTTGATGTGAATTTTGAACCCACCAACATCCGCTGTCACCTGCCTTTTTCCTTAGCAGCCTCGTGGGTGTGGACGGATTGCAAGCCCAGACTAGCCTGTGGCGGGAGGAGGTTGTCACTGAAGTGGTGTCTCAGCCGCATAACCTCGGTCTTCATCTGAACGACGACCCTAGCAAGACCGAGAATAAGATTTGGAGCCATGATCAGCGTTCTCTCAAATGAACAAAAAATGTGGGACTCGGCCTTGATCCCTATGAAACAGCAGGAAGATTGCCTACTACAGACCACAGAAACAAAACATTTCCTTTGCATTTGTAACCCAGAAAATGTGGCTCGAGTCGTGGCTGGCTACACTGGATAGAAGCCACTTCAAATATAGATTCTGTCTACACCCACCCAATGCACGCTCTGTGAGAGTCACAGAAGGGTAGATGGTCAACAATGGGTCTGTCGGGCTGCTTTTGTTTCTTGATCAGATCAGAGAGGCAAGGTCTTCGTTGGGGAACATGCAGAAGTCACTTTCCGTGCTCCTTGCCAAGGAGAACCCAGACTTGCGTGTCGGATGAGATAAACCAGCAGAGACAGGCTGGAAACAGAGATCCTGCTGACATCCAACCCTGTGTCGGGGTCCTCCTGCACTCGGGCTATAAGACTCGCAGCCCCCGGCCCAGAGTGACTGGCCGGTTCTCTTCCTCCAGCAGCAGCCAAGGTGCATGGAGTCCTCCTGCGCTGGTGCTGTGCTCAGTACTTCCCACATGCCAGCTCACCGCATCCCTGCACATCCTCAAGGAGGCACGCTAAGGTCATCTCCACTTATGCCCAAGGTCAGCCTCTCACGCTTGGGATGGAGATAAAACTTACTTGAAGTCACAAAACCGGGAGTCACGCAGCCGGGCTTTGAATCCCAACTCCCCTTCACTCCCCAGCCTGTACCATACTGATCCCTTGAGGAGGCAAACATTTGGGCGATTGAGTCCTATGTGGTCCTTATCTTGCTGAGATTTAACTTTGGATCTATTTTTCTGGTCGGGTTTTAGAGTGATAATCAAAGCAGTCAAGCTTTACTCGATACTGGTGGTGGCCAGACAGCGTGGAGTTGGCTGATCTGAGCACCGGGCCTCTCTTAGGTAGTCGGACAGCACTTCCTTCCTCCTACCCCCTCCAGTGTTGACGACAAGGAAACAGGTATCACTTTCATTTTGGGTGGCTGCAGAAAGGAGGCGTGACTTGCATCAGAGGGGGAGGGAGTCGTGTGCACAGGGACCGCTGGGACAGGACTGGGGCGTTCAGAAGGGCAAGGGCGCCTTACGAGGCTGGAGTCACAGCTGCAGCAGGTCTCGGGAGATGGTCACTGTCGCCACGCAGAGGCCTGGGCTCTACCTGTAGGAAGAGGAGCACAAGGCCCAGCTACCGGGGCCTGCGCAGAGGGAGTGCAAGGGTGGCACATACCCGGTGAGGAGTCTCCCTCTGCCTGGCCTGGCTGCTCCTCCCAGGCTGATGGAGAATCAAGCAGGTCTTGGTCTTGAGGAAAGATAATAAGTTTGATGCCCCGAATCAATTATTTTGGTACTTCGTTCAGCCTTTATTGTTGGAAATTTAAAAAGAAAGCTTACTTATAGGGTTGGAGTAGAAGGTTCCTGGTGGTGGTGCTGAGCCTGGCTTTGAATCAGGAAATCTCGCGCAGCCAATCAGAGGCCGACACTGGATGGAGCTCGGCTTGCTCCTGGTCTGTAGCGTGGCCCACGAACTCACCAGACGTGCATCTCAGGTCCTCTTTATCTGCTGGCCGGGGCATCTGTGACCGTTGGAGAGACTATGCCAACTTCAGGCCATCAGGAACCCCGTCTGGATTAGGGTTTGGGAACCCCGCCTAGATTGGGAACTGAGAACCAGCCTGGAGGAGGGTTGAGTGATTTGCGGGCCGGCCAATAAGGGAAGAACACCCACCGGATGTGGGCGGGCCAACGGGAACTCCAAGCGTATAAAAGGAAGGGAGAAGGAAGCGTGTCACAGCTTGCTCGAGCCCAGCCTGGGAGATTCAGCAGTTTAGTGAGACCCTGTGTCAAAATTTAAATAAATAAATGGATAGATGAGTAAATAAAATTTGGGGCTGGAGGTGTGGCTCAGTATGAAGATGCTGGGCTCAATCCCAACACTGCCAAGAAGGAGAAAGAAAGACAGGCAGAGAGAAAGAGAGAACCTTAAAAGCAGCCAGAGAAAATGGACGGAAAAAAAGATTGAAATAAAAGCAGACCTTTTCAGAAACCTTGTAATTCAGGAGACAATAAAGCAACATGTCCAAAGGACAAAATTGAATAATGCCCACTAATTTATGTTTGAGTATCCAGCAAAAATAATTTTTCAAAGCATGAAGGCAAAATTAAGCTCTTTTGGAAACACACGAAACCTAAGGGAATTCATCACGGTTGGACTTCAGCTGTGAGACATCTAAAAGCAATTTTTTCAAGTAGAAGGAAAAGGTAAAATCAGATAGAAATTTGGATCTGCATCGAGGAATAAAAAGTGTCAGGAATGGTAAATCAGCGGGTAAGTATACAATCCATTTTATAATTTAGGAAGTTTTTGGCTGTTTGAAGCAAAATAGTGACAGTAAGCGCTACGGTTTGGATCTGGCGTGTCCCCCAAAAGCATCATGTATTTTGATGTGGTGGGATGACTGTGGAACTGGGTGCTTTGGAGGTGGGGCCTGGCTGGAAGGGCGGATGCTTGGGGCTTTATCTGCAGGAATTGTGTTAACTTGTTGAAACTGGGGGTGGGGTGGGGGGGGGAGGTTGCCCAGGGTAGAGCTTTCAGGGGTGTGTGATCAGACTTGTGGGTCAGGAAGTGGGGGGGGGGCACCACGCTGAGTGTGGGAGGCTCAATGGGCAGCTTGAGCTGAGAAAAGGAGGGAAGGAGACACATTGTTACCACCTGGCGTGGAAGGTGGAGGGGGCAACGAGAGGTGGGTGTGGTTTTGACCCCAGGTATGAAGTGGCACTGAGTAGTTTTTGAGGGTAACAAATTAAAGACACCTATCTTAAGCTCTGTAGCAACTCCTGAACACACAATCCACATACCACCACACACAAACACACATGCACGTAGACACAGACAGCAATAAAAGGGTTAAAAAGAAATCATAAAAATGGTTAATGCTAAAGAAGAAATAAGGAAAATAACAAACGAATAGAAACAAATAGCCAGATGATGTATTTAAACAGAGCCGTATTTATAATTACATTAAATATAAATGGTCTACAAGACATCAGTTAAAAGTCAGAGACTGTCAGCTTGGATAAAAATGAGCACAGGGCTCATTAAATGCTGCCAGCAAGAAATCTATTTTAAATATAAAGACATAGAATAAAAAGTAAAATGATGAAAAATTTATAAATCATGCTAGCAGTATTCAAAATAAAGCTGGTGTGCCCGTGTTAATATCAGCTGAAGTAGATTCCAGAACAAGAAACAGCACAGAGGGAAAATTCATCAAGAGAACAGAATGAGTAGATGTTTATACAGCCAATAACAGAGCTTAAACGTCCATGGAGCCAAAACAGAACTTCAAGGAGAAACACAAGCACCTATTACAGCTGGAGACTTTATCAGTTAGGTGTGAGGGGGAACCTGACACTCCCCACTCCAACCCCATGTTTAAATTTCTGGAACATGTGTGGACATGTCACCTTTCATGGCAAAGGACAATTCAAGTTGCAGTGGGAACTAAGCTTAGCAATTAGCTGATGTTAAAATAGGAAAATTAGCCTGCAGTATTTGTGTTGCCCCAATAGGGTCTGAGGGATATTTATTTATTGCGGTGCTGGGAACTGAACCCAGGGCCTTTACGCTGACCTACGTCTCCAATCCACTCTTTTATTTTAACATTTTGAAGCAGAGTTACTCAATCTCTAAGCTGCCCACACTGGTCTTGAATGTGGGATTCTTGTGCCTCGGTCTCCTGCGCTGAGATTATGAGTACGCCTTCACCATGCTTGGCTTGAGGGGTTGCTGAAATCATAAAAATTATTAAAAGAAAGAAATAAGGACGGGTCTGGAAGATGAAGGTGAAGTAGGGTAAATCTATCACAGCCGGTTTTGAAGACCAATGAGAACCAAGGAATGCAGGCAGCTCTAGAAGTTAAAATTAAAAAAAAAAATTAAAAATATTCTTCCCAGAGTCCCCGGTGTAGAAAGTTCTGCTAACACCGAGACATTGGCCCACGGAGACCGTGTCCAACTGCTCTGACCCACAAAACAGCAAGATGATAAATGTGTGTTATTTTAGGTGACACAGTACGTGGTCGCTTGCCGGAGCAGTAACAGAAAGCAAATAAAAAAACTCCTACATCGGGAATTGATAAATAACAAGATGATAAAAAATTTATAGAGGTTCGGAAGATTTGAACAACACAGGCAACCAGGACCCAGTAACTGGTATGCCGGCAAGAAGAGCAGAATTCTGGGAAAAGGGGCCTGAGCTGCGCCATCAGAGAGGGCATGAGTTGTGCATTCTGCCCCTAGCAGGGCATGCGGGTGACACAGACGGGCTATGCCGAGGCGTCCCTATCTGAAGGCCTCGCCTGGTTCTCAGCCAGCACCCGCCATCCTCTGCCAGATACCAGAGTGAGCCAGTCTCCGGAGATGCTGGTCGCCAGCAGTCAACCCCGGGCGGACGCTGACAGGAGCGTCCATGAGCTGCAGATACAGGGACAAAATAAACATTGTCATCTTTTTGCCTTCTTCAATAAAAACCATGCTGGTTTCTCTGTCCTGTAAAAGAAGCTTCAGGGAGGCAGCCAGTGGCAGCTTGTCAATCACAGGGACCCGGTTCCTCCCGCCTGGCTGGGTGGCCAGTCACGGCCCAAGATAGGCTTCCGTGGGCTCCGAATGCTGTGCCCCGTCTCAGTGATGGCTGTTCACACGGGCGATGGATAATGTTGGCCTAGCCTCCCAAGAGAATTGAAGGTAGGCCTGGTGGCACACGCCTGTAATGCCGGCACCCTGGGAGGCTGAGGCAGGAGGATCTCTGGCTCCAGCCCAGCCTGAGCAACTTAATGACTTAGTGAGGTTCTGTCTCCAAATCAAACATTAAAAATTAGGCTGGGGATGTCGCATCATGTGAAAGGCACTGAGTTCCATTCCCAGCACAAAAAAGTATTGTGATACACACGTACGTATCACGAGCCTTGCTTCTTTAAGGGTATAATTCGTGGGTTTTGGTATATTCACAGAGCTGGGCCACTGTTACCAGTATTCAATTCCAGAATATTTTTGTCACTTCCAAAGCAAACTTTGCACATACTAGCCATCACTCCTCACTTCCTGCAATGTCCCAGCCCCTGGCGGCCACGGATCTATTTCCTGTGTGTACAGATTTGCCTGTTTGGGACATGGCGCTCAAAGGCCATCGTAAGCTACGTTTGCTTTTGGTCTGGGCCCTGCCTTCCGCATAATGTGCGTGAGGTTTCTCCGGGCGGTGGCATCCATGGCCACTCCATTGCCTTTTACGACCACACCACATTTCGTTTCTCCAGTTTTTCACTTGATGGACATCTGGGATGTTGTCGCTTTTGGCTTTCACGGTGAACACAGCTGTGGTTTTGTCCAAGTTCTCATGGAAATCGTGTTTCCGGTTCTCTTGGCTTACTATCTCGGGTGTAGAGCAATACCTCTGAGTAGCCGAGGACTCATAGGGCCGCACCATGTTTCAGTTTTTGGAGGAACTTCCAAACGAAGGGCTCCAGTGGCTGCTGCTTCTCACGCTTCCTCCTGTGAGCACTTGCTTGAGTTCCCGATTCTCCATATCCTTGCCCATGCCTGTTCATTTCTGCATCTCAATTCTACCCATCCTGGTGAGTGCATGGTGCTACCTTGGGGCTCTGATTTGCATTTCCTGGGGACCAGTGATGGTGAGCCTTTTGTCATGCGCTTATTGGCCACTCGTATATCTTCTCTGGAGAAACATCTATTCAAGCTGCTCACCCATTTTTCAATTGGAGTCCCCCGCCCACTGTGAATTATAAGAGTTCTTTAATACTGCGGGCAGTCAGCGTCTGTCAGTATATTCTAAATATTTTTTTTCCTTTCTGTGAATTGGGTTTTCACTTTCTTGATAATGTCTGAACGACTCAGGATTCTCCAGAGAAATACAAGCAATAGAAATAGTTTTTTAAAAATGATTTACTTTAAGGAAGTGGCTTACATAACTATGGAAACTGGAAAGTCTGAAATGTGTCAGGTAGAAGAAGTGCTGATGTGGTCTTGGGACAGGAATTTATTTCCTCCCAGATTTTCTCTTTAAGTCCTGGCTGGCTTCATCCTACCCACATCGTGGAGGGCAATACATCGGCCTTACGTCAACCCAGGGTACATGTTAAACACATCAACAAGATACCTTCCTAGCAGCACTCAGGCCAGATTTGTGACTAAATGACTCATTACTGTAGCCTCGTCAGATAGACACATCAAGCCAAATGTCTAAACATTTGCTTGACGCATCAAAGCTTTTCATTTTGATGAAGCTCTATTAATCTATTGTTTTCTTTGCTGGTATTTTATTGTCATATCGGAGAAACCCTAACCCTAAGGTTGCAAAGGTCCCTATGCATGTATTCCTTACAGTGTTAGCTCTTACATTGAAGTCTTTGATCCATTTTGAGTAAATGTGTGTATGTGGTGTGAGGCAGGGATCCAGATTCATTCTTCTTCTTGTGATGGTGTCCTCTTTCAAAGCCCGCTAACTTTTCCCTCATCTTCTTCAAATACGAGTGCTTCCTTCTGGCCCCAGGAGGGAGATTGGGCCTTTGACCGGTGGATGTGCCTCTTAATCGTTCCAGTTTACAAATTTGGGCAAAAAATAGAAGCAGCCGATCTCATTTCCTGTTTGGTGGCTTTGTTTATGTTTTGGAAAACTGCAGGGAGGGGCTGGAGCACGTTAATTTTGGTGTTGGCGGGAACATTTATAAACCAGTCATCACTAAGTGCCTGGATTTATTGGGCTCATAACTTGAGTTTGCAGAGGCCTGAAAACTATGGCCTGCAGGCCAAATTTAGCCCCTCTCCCTGCTTTTGTAGATAAAGTTTTAAAGAAGTATAACCACACCCATTCATTTACATATTTCTTCAAACTATTTGAATGCTGGAAGGAAAGAATTAAGTTAATGTGACCGAGACCTCTTGTTCCTGGCCTCTTTAAAGGCCTAAATGTTTACTACTGGGTAGAGAAAAACCTTGTTGACTCCTGACCCAGTGTATCTAGAGTGTAAATCTTTCTTTTCCCTTCAAAACGAGAGAAAATAATTGTGTATCAGAGGCTGTAGGTGCCACACCCGACGCCCTGGCGTGCATCTGTGAGTACATTGCCCATTCCCCAGGTCTTTTCAAATCACAACTTTCTTGGGAGATTGTCCGGGAAGTGGAGTTGTACCCACTCCCTATAATGGCTGGGACCCGAAGTGTGCACCCGAGCTCTCTGAGATCAGGCTGGGGCTCAGATTTCATCTTTCGGGCGGCTGCGGGGATTGAACCCAGGGCCTGGAGCATACTGAGTGTATGCTTTGCCCCTAAGCCACGCTCCCAGCCCCTAGGTTCCATCCTACACGGCTGTTCCCTCCCTCTCTTCCGCTTCTTTTGCACCCAGCTGATTTCTCTGAGAACACCTCCCCAGCCAGCCACAGACATTTGTGTTCAGCTCGCAGTCTCTGCTTCCAGAACCTCCCCCACGACTGGGCGCATTATCAGGTCTAGGATTCCAGTCGGCTCCCCCCTCCCTCCCATCTCCTTCTGCAGTCCACACACCATCAGGTTGGGCCAATCAAGGCAGATGTGTTCCAGGGGTGGTGGGAGGGGCGAGGATTGTAGTCGCCTGGCAACCCAGGGGGTGGGGTGATCCTGAGCAGAGAGCCAAGGGCGGAAGTGGTGTGGGACATCTGCCCTGGCAGGGAGCCGAGGGAGACGCCATCGTGGGCAGTAGTGCTGTGGAGGTGAGTCCCAGGTAGGGCATAGACCCAGTACGTGAATACTCTGAGGACAATGGCAGCCAGGCTTCTTGTCACTAGGGTAGGAGCCACAGATAAGGAAAGAGAAAAAGAGGACACACCTCAAGGTGTCAGGGTACGGCCTGCCCGCCGTATTGGAGGGCACCCGTCCAGGGATTCAACCCACTGCACACCAAAAATACTTGAAAAACTAATTGTGCTTGTATTGAACACGAACAGACTTTCTTCTTGTCATAAATCCCTAAACAATACTGTTCAACAACTATTTATATAGCAATTACAGTGTATTAGGTATTATAAGTACTCTAGAGGAAAGTTAAAACAGACCAGAGGTCTGGAGCGTAGCCCAGTGCTAGACTGTGTGCTTTGAATACAGCAGGGCTGGTCTTTGATTTCCAGCACTCACTCACACACACACACACACACACACACACACACACACACACACACGAGTACACATATACAGTATACAGGAGGTGTAAGCTGTGTGCACACACATGTGTAGTATACAGGAGGTGTAGGTTATATGCAGGCACCATTTGTATAAAACACTTGGACATCTGTGGATTCTGCTATCTGTAGGCTGTTCTGGAATCAGTCCCCCGTGGGTACCTGGGGATGACTGTGTCCCGGTGGGTGAAGGAATAAACACAAGGTGGAGCCACGTTCCCACTGAGAGGGCCTGGGGAGCCATCACCCCAATGCAACAAGCACCCTTTGCACTTACACCTGGTTCTCTGAGCATCATTTGCTGCTAAAAGACACGCAGGCTCCTTGGAGAAATGGTTGACTTCAAGAGGACACACGAGCTCGCACGGAGAAGCTGCCATGGGCCACAGCTGGGATGATTTGAGCATCAAAAGAAATTATATTAATGCAAACGACCATCCACTGAATAAAACAGCAGTCCGTGAATCCCCACTGAGAAAATAAATAAATGAATAAATGCCTGGGGAGAAAAGAAAGGCCTTAACGTAGACACCTGTCCATTAGATATAGACAGGATAATGAAACCTAAAAGGTCACCGTTTGGCAAGTATCATTGGAAAAACTAATTCTGCCAAGATTTATCACGAGGAGTAAGAAGCAAGGTGTCAAAGTGCCTCCCACAACACGCTTGCTGGTTATAAAGGGGGAAAAGCACTTGACCTGGAGGTACACTGCCCCCACCAATGATCCGTGTCCTGGTGTCTTGGTCACTTTCCCGTCACTCATGACTCAGAGGTCTCAGTGTGTGATTGGCTGATGACGGTGGAAAGGCTTGGAGCGGAGAAACGCTGCTCACCCCACGGCAGCAAGTGTTGCTGGGAATAAGAATGCACCCTTCCAGGCCACGCCCCCAGGAGCCCTCCTCCAATCAGGCCCCATTTCCTAACAACGCATGAACTCATTCACGGATTGATATACAGATGAACGCAGGTTCCCTATGGTCCAGTTATCTTCCAAACACATGAGTTTTTGATAGATCGTACCAGGCAGCGATGGGGCGAATCAAATCACCTGTTCCCCCCCCCCCCCCCGTAGGATGCCGTCAGGGGATACAGCAGGGCCTTCGTGATACTTCCTGTCAAAGCGTGGATTACATTGGGTCACAGAGACGCGGCCGACCAATCCAAATGGGGGAACATTCTAGAACATGGCTGGTTCATGAATGCGGGGAAAAAGCTCTCCAGATCAAAGGAGACTGAAGGGCCCTTCGGGGTGATTTGGACATTCTGCTCATCTGTAGATTAATCCATGGATGAGTTCATGGGCTATTAGGAAATGGGGCCTGATTGGAGGAGGACTCCTGGGGGCGTGGCCTGGAAGGATGTATTCTTACTCCCAATGGCATGGGCCCCTGTGGAGACACCAGGGGGTGAGTGGGCTGTAGATAGAATACTAGAAAGTCATCGTGGGCCAAACGTAGTCATGCCGAATTCTACAAGAGATATTTAGTGGATGTCGTGGTGCCTTCACAGTCATTTTCTGGTTCTGATGGTTGTGTTGTGGCTTTGTAGGAGGGACAGTGTCTTTATTTTCAAGGAATAAATAAATGCTAAGGAATTTTTTGGCACATCCTGTCACCAATCTGCTCTTGGAAGGAGTCATAAAAAATGTTCAAAAAATTTTTGTATTCTGCTTGAAGCTTTTCAATGAACTTGAAATCACTTTGACAGAAGAAGGAGAAGAAAGAAGACAGTCATAATCTCACAGCTCCTGCGCCCTCATGAGAAAAAGAGTTGGGGTCCAGTGGAGAGAAAAGTTACCTGTAGAGTTGGGGCTCTGTTGGGTCCTTGGTCCCCATACTTCTTATAGGGTGTCCATACCCCACTGGCCTTAGCCATTTCACGGGGTGCTGGTCTGACTTCTAATTCTAGTGCTTTCTGCTGTGCCTGTGGGTGACGACAGAAGTTGCAGAGGTTTCCTGTCTCCTCCCTCCGCCCATGAACTTACCTCTCCCAGTGACTCACAGAGCTGGAAAGCAGACACCCAGGCCTGGAGTCCTCGGTGGGGCAATGCGGAGGTGGGCTTGGCACTAGCCCTCCGCACGCACACTGCCCTTCCTTGTCTCGGTCACCCTCCCTTCTCTCTCTACGCTTCTTGGGATTTTCTCCCCTGTGAACTATTTCACATTCAAATCTTTCACGTCAGAAACAGGCCCATCTGCCCAAAATTTCAAGGGCTTTTCATGGCAACCCAGTGAACAGAAAGCAAGGCTTTAATATCAAACATATAAGGTGGTATCTGGCAGGTGGAGAGCCCCAGGGCAGATACAGTTCAGCATTTATACCCTGGCATACAAGTCCCTCCCCTGACTCCCCATTGGCTGTCTATTATGAAGGTTATAGTCTCTTCCTGACGCCGCCTTTGTCTGATTGGAGGCCATTCAGTCACCTTGAGATGATCCAGCAACCACCTACTCCTCCCTCCCTTGTTCTCAGGCCGTGTCCCAAGCAAACCCCAATTAAATAGGCAGCCAGACATTCTTCAGGAAAAGAAGGGCCAACAGAACAGCCCAGCTGGTGGTTGGTGGCCATTTTGAGCGGTTTTGGGTCTTACCGTGTTCAGTCGTATTTACAAGGTAGTTAGGCAGCCTTTGTCCGGCAACTCTGAAAACACATTATTTCCTAATTTCCCCACATCTCAGAATCAGCTTCCTGGGAAGGCAAGCGAAGCCATTGTTTCTCACTCTCTGTTATTGGCTCTGTGGCCTTTCTCCCCACCCACTTGGTTTAGCAGCGCCTAAAACAGCATGTGGCCGTGTGTAAGCGCCTGTGGAATGAAGGAGAAGGACATTTTTCAGCGAGGGTCCTGGAGGTCTGAGTGACGTCCACAGCAGGGGAGGCTCAGCCGGAGGGCCCGCCGGGCTGGGCTCCCTCCGCTCTGTGCCCAGTTTGGTTCCATTTGGAATCAAAAAGGAGCAGACCACGCCACGCCCCACCCATGCCACTGCGGTGTAAGCATTTCGCCAGAGATGAGGAGTTCACACCAGGATGAATCTGCACAAATGGACCTTATTAAAACAGTGCCGATCTCCGATTACTTTTCCTGTACGTTTCCTAGTTACCTCTCTATGCTTAGAATCTCTCAAGGCCCAACTCTCTTTGCTTTCTTAGAAGGATATGCAGAACCTCAAGTCTAACACTTCTTTGAGTTTTGCTTCTTGTTGGTGAAGTTCTTGGAAGTGTAAACGTTAGCAGACATCGTGTTATGGTTTAGATCTACCATGTTTTGAACGAAGTCTCGCGATATTCAGAGGCGGAGCCTTCAGAAGATGACTGGGCTGGGGGTGTCATGCTCATCACTGGGTGAATGCCTCCATGGGCTCAGTAGTTGAATGGGTCACTGGGAGTTGGGGCCTGCTCAGAAGAAGCGGGTCACCGGGGTTGTGTCCTGGAAGGGTGTGTCCTTACCTGTGACTTCTCTTTTCTCCCTTTGCTTTGTACCTGCCTCGGGGTGAGCAGCTTCTCTCTGCCAGGCCCTGCCACTGTGCCAGTTCTGCTTGGAACCAGCCGACCATGGACGGAACCCCCTGAAAACTGTGAGCCAAATCCACCTCTCCTCCTTCCCCTTGCAGGTATGGAGTGTTCTGCCCCAGTGATGGGGAGGTAACGAGTGCACACCGTGGGTCCTTTCTCTTGTCCCTGCATCTTTTGTGAGCTTAATTTGCTAGCTCTCAAGCACAGACTCTAGAGGGGAAAGAAAAGCTTCCTTCTGTGACGGAATATAAGGAAATAAATAAACTTACTGAGCAATTTAAGGAAAAAACTTAAAATGACAACGCTGTTTGCCCAGCTCATGTGATATATAAAGAGACATTTGAAATTGGGAGAGAGGCCCCCAAGTTGGCCAGTTAGTTGTTGCCAGCAGAACTCCGACAGAAGGCAGGTGCTAACCTCATTCCATCTACACAGTGGCTGCTAGATGACACAGGGTGTCCCCATCAGCAACTGAGTTCAGTGTCTGAATCCTCATTTGACCAATCTTACAGAAGGCGGAGTGAATCCGCGGCATAAGCTCACTTGTTCACTCTGCCCAAGACCTGCTGAAGTAGGTATCACTCCCCTTTCACATATAGTGAAAACGAAGGCCCAGGGGGAAGTGGCGTCACCATAGAGGGGATTGTTCTCAGTGTAGGGCCACAGTACGCCTTTGCAGAATGTGCGGTGACGGGACCCAGCCATCGACGCAGCTCTGCCAAGTGCTGGTCTTCCTGGATCCCTGTTCCCCGCAGAAATATGGCTTCCCTGCGTGGGGCTCATTCACTGTGTACAAACGGTAGTAATTGCCTGGAAGTGTGCGTGATCTCAAGTAGGTTAAACATTCCCCCCTGAGATCCTGTTTATACTATTAATTTGAGCAACAAACTCTTCACGGAGCCAGACAAAGTCCGAGCAGGCGGCCCAGCTGGGAGGGAGATTACAGACGTTTCCTCATTTGAGTCGGGATCCGGGGGTATGGCTTGATGCGTGTGTGCCAGCGTCGCTAACTCGAATCCAGGAACTCGAGGCCCGCCACGCGTGTGGAATTAGTCAATGCTGGACTGGAAATGAAGTGGCTTCCCGTCTACACCAGAGAGCCTCAACTTGTTTGCCAGCAGGATCTTGCCAACCGGGGGGCCCTGCTGGGCTGACTTTAATGAACAGAGAAGACTCAATTTTAATTAGCACGCTAATTGTTTCCATGCAAATGAGTGTGGAGAATGGGCTGGCAAACAGTTTGTTTTCTTAAGTGGGTTACAGGGTGCCCCCCACCCCCCACCGCCCCCGCGGAGTCTTCACAGAGCTCCTTTACGCCGCCAACTGCTCATTGGTAGAATAGCAGGAATCCAGCTCCAGGAGTGGTCTAGGCCCTGGTTCTTTTGTTTGGTTTAGGCAGCACTGGGGATTGAACCCAGGACCTTCACACTGAGCCACATCCCTAGCCATTCCGTCATTCATTCCGCGTCTACCTCCACGTTGCCCTGTCTCCTTCCACCACCCTAAACTTTGGGTCAGATTCCTCGGACTCACGCCCGCACACAGACGTGTTAATCAGCTTCGGTGTGTTTGTCTAAAGAGCCGGAAACGCAAGGTTGGCGAGTCCTAATGTTACCACACCTCCTCCCCCTTCATGGCTGAAGCACCAAGATAAGAGTCAGAGAGATTTTTGAGATTGACAGAGACATCACAGTCAACAGACTCTCCACGATCCGCTTTTACTTTGCCCTGCTTCGGCCCACCAGAGTGCTGCCTGGACGGTTCCGGTCATTGCCCTAAACCTTGAGGGGGGCTCAGTTGTTGTCCTAACTAACCTCCTCTTGCCCCATTAACCCATTTTTTTCCAGTGAGTCATCTCTCCCTTCCTGCTAAAGTTTAACCCCAAGACTCTCAGACACTTGGTGGCCAGTTTCGGTCTGATGTCTCCACACTGAAGACAAACCGTTTCCTGTATTTACTACCTTTTCTCTCCTGTGTGGTCACTGATGGCGAGCTGGGGAGACTGGTCTTCTGGGCCCCCAGTGTTGGGCCTGTGGGCTAGGACTTGGGTAGCAGCCAGAGTGGATGCAGACGGGGCAGGAGCTGAGGATAGTTGAGCAGAAACTACCTGGGGACCCCTCGCCACTCTGAGGATCCATCTCACACTGTCCCTGTGTCCTGGCTTAGCCCGGGGCATCGAATCTCTCCTGGCCACCCACCACGCCCTCCTCACTGCTACCCACCACACTTGGAAGTGAAGCCGTGCCAGTCTTGGGCTTAAGATCCTCTGCAGACCACTGCTTGGATTTTGGTATCTAACACCGTGCTCTGGTCGGAGGAATTAGGGCTCCTTGGAAAAACAGCAGAGCCCAAACACACACAAGAAATAAAGAATGAAAGGAAAGAAGGAAGAAGAAAGAAAAAGAGGAAAAGAGGAGGCCAGTGTTTCTGGCTTTCTCCACCCCCGCCCCCCCAGTCTCTTTGGCCCATGTTCTGCCATTATGAGGCCACCTGACATGAGGCCTTCACTGAGCCAAGTAGATGCCCTTGACTTTCCAACACTGTGAGCTCAACAAACCTCTCTCTCTCTCTCTCTCTCTCTCTCTCTCTCTCTCTCTCTCTTTCTCTAAGTACACAGCTTTAGGCATTTTCTTGCAGTTACAGAAAATGGACTGATTCAAGGAAAGGAGTCAACTGAAAGAGCCCTAATGGCCGATGTGGTTAATCACAGCAAGAAAGTAAACAACAGAGTAGTAGAATATGACCCAAGGTGGAAAGTCAGCATCTACAAGTCTACCTGATATAAATAAAAGATTGAATAAATGAATACAGAGGAGAAGAACAGATAAATCTTCCACACAGAAGAATTCCAAATAGCTTACAGAGCAGAACTCCCTGCCCCTCCGGTGTGGGCTGTGCACACTGACTTGCTTCCAAAGGAAGAAGAGAGAAAAGACTGTTACAGCCAGCTGGTCAAGGTCAAATCCACAGTGACACACGTCATGCTAACAGCAGGTGCCCTTGTAACGGGAACAGTGCTTTATCTGTGGTCTTCCTGTAATACTGCAGCTTCATGACACGAAATTACCTAAGATCACAGTGTCGTTTCGGTTTTGGAAAACTTATCACTGGATAAAAAGATCCCTAAGGGTCTTAAAAATACAATAACCTGGAATCAGGCCTGGGCTTTTTCACTTGAACGTTGAATCACGTTCCCTCCCACGGACCCGGATCCTCAAAGAGACAGCACTGTGTTTCTTGGCGCACAGTGTGTATCTAAGCTTGTACACATACTGTAGGCACGCCCACGAGAGAGACAGTCTGACAGACGGGACACACCTATCAGCTCATTCATGGGGAGGACGGCCCCCAGGCCACCCCAAGGTCCCACCCTGACCACAGCACACCTCTCTCTTGAGAACTTGCTCTCTGTTCTCGCTCAGTGTGAACCTTTAAAAGTCTGCCTAATACACCTTCCTATTACCTCGCCCTGACACATCCCACAATTCTTTCCTGCGATGGGAATCAGCAAACCTGCAGCCCACCTGGAGTTGAAGTCCTTATCTCCTTTTTGGGAAGTCCCCTACAGTCCCAATCTGGTGACACTTCCAAGCCTAAAACCCCATCCAAGAGGCCCATCATTCACCACCTCCCACACACAATCAGACAAGACCACGTTGAAAGACAGCCCACCAGGCACCTGAGGGGGCCTCTCAGAGCGATCATGGTCGTCAAGCCCAGGCGATATCTGGGAAAGTTTTATCCTGAAGAGGAAGGAACTAAGGAGACATGGCCACTGAAAGTGTCATGGTTCCCTGGATGGAATCCTGCCTGGAACAGAAAAGGGTGTCAGCCCCAGCTTCAGAAATCTCCTTAAGTGGGCGTTTGAGTTCACGGCCTGGGGTCCACGTTGGTTCCTTAGCCAGGACCGATGACACACGGGAATGTAACAGGTGAACGCCGCGGGAAGTGGGTGTGGGGCGACCGGGAGCTCACTCTTGTAGCCTTGGGACTTTTCTGTGCATCTAAAAACTATTCTAAAATTTAAAAAAGATAATGAATGCATGAAAGAATGCTTGGAAGGCTCCCAGCAGAGTGGGGATAAGGCAGAACTTCTTACCTCGGCTACAGTGTCCCCTGGGAGCCAGCTCAGCCCCGTCCCTCCCGACTGGTCACCCCCTGCTGGGATAGGGGGCAGGGCTGTCGCCTCTGGAGTGGCCCCCTGGTAGAGGCTCTTTCTCTCCTTCCTTCCCTTCTTCTCCCCTTCTTGCTCCCTCCCGGCCAAGTCTCCATCATTTTACTCCAGCTTAAATGCCGCCTGGTGGGAGAAGCCACCCCAGGAACTCTTAATGCGTCTCTCCCGTCACTCCCCATCACTGCTGACATTTATTCCCTGCGTTGAATTTATGCCAATCTGCCGGGATTTTACGTAGTTGTTCACCTCTTTATTCCATGGCATCCCCAGGAGACGGTGCCCACCCCTTGCACCGTGGTGCCTTTTAGGACATACCCCCAGGGGATGGGAGTTGGGGGAAGGTGGGGTGCTGCCTCAGGAATGGGGGACCTCTCCCGGTGTCCACGGAAGACCCCAACCCTGGGCTCCCAGCCTCCCCACGCCCACACCCCCCGCGTGGAACTGCAAGGCCACGCTCCTTAGACTCCCTGTCCTGGGCATCACACCACAGGGTGGGGGATGTTCCCTCATAATTATAGCCCCCCGTGCCACCCCGCCCTAAGTGCCCACAGTTGTGTAATTAGGACCCACGACGTAGCATAAACATTGACATGTTGTACACCTTGACCATTTCTGAACGATATTTTTGTCAAAGCACCAAAAGTGATTATTCTAGCACAAGGCTGGAGGAAGCACCTGGAGCGGAGAGTGTGCAGTGCTCCCCTTGTCTCGCCTGCAGCGACAGGAGGGGTGCGCCAGCTTTGGGAAGACAGCTGCTCGGCAGATTCTCTCGCCCCAAAGCGTCCTGGGAGCTGGGTACCTGGCAGTTTGTGGAAGCTTCCAGAACCGATGAAAACCGGTCTGTGTTTGTGCTTAAGGCATCTTCCCAATTACCTGTGCCTGTGGAGCCAGGAATATCCTCATCCTCCTTGGAAAAGCTGTTTTCCAAAGCGAAGAGAATTTTTCTTTGTGGAGGATGGTGGAAAGGGGGCAGGGAGGAGTTGGGGTTTCATGGGGAAGGACCAGAAAAAGGAGAAAGGGCCAGTCGCACGGCCCCTGGAGTGTCCCTGGAGGTCCCCCAGCTCCACTCTGACAAACAGTTACAATGGTAAACGTTACATTCTATGGGTTGTACTACCCTAGGAAAAAAAAAAAACCAGTGACATATTTTTAAAAATTCAACACTCAAAAGTAGCCACGATATTAAGAAAATTTGGCACAAACCACATACAGCGCCACATTTTTTACTTTTGAAAATGACGGGTAAAAAGGAAACTGGAAATAAAAGAAGTCAAAGTAGCAGGAGATTATTTCCAGAATGGAGCGGCTTTGACCATCTCCTTCGGTGTATCTGTATTTTTCCTGTTATGTACTCCATGGTAAAACGTGTGTGGGTCTTTTGTAATCAGATAAAACATAGTAGATGCTTGTGGTGAGGCTCTCTGATGGCCCCGACTTGCACATTTTAAAGCAAATTTTGTGTTATGTGTATTTTACTACAACTTGGAGGGGGTGTGTTTAAAGAGAGCTAGTTGTAGGGACACGGCAGCCTGCATTTTCTTGGGGTTCCTATCACTCTGATTTGGGGTTATCCCCTTCCTGTCCCACTACGTGGTCCCAGCAGAGGGAGCCGGCTGAGGCAGGCAAGGCACCTGGCCCAGGGTTCCAGATGTAGCCTTCCCTTCGTAGGTAACGATCCAAGTTAGACCCTTGATTCCAGTGGGGTGGGGAGGAGCTCGCCCCCAGATTTTGGCTACCATCAATTAGATTTTGCTACCTAAGTTTGCTTTGAAGAGTGGACTCTGGGCATTGTGACTTGAAGTCAGGTTGGAGCCAGACTCTTCTATGATCTCCAACATAAAGACTGTGGAATGTGAACAGATACATACGACTGTAGGAGAAGGAATCAGCTTGGGGTCTGGTGTCCTCACGCACAGGGTGAAACCTCATGGCTCCGACGCTCACTACACATAGCGGCCCATTCCGGGTGGCACTCACTAATGTACACTTATAGTTTTGTTCACTGAACTGCCAGCGGATCCTGGGAAAGTAGGTTTCGTTGTAAGACGGATGGTGCTGGAGCCCTCTGGTGTTGGGGCATGGCAGTGTACCCGGTGTGAAGGCCTGGAGAAGGCCTGACTGCGAGGAGCAGCCATCGCTTCCTGGTTGTGCAACCTCAGGCAGGTTACTTAAACTCTATGCCTCAGTTTCTGTCTGTAAAACAGTAAAGCATCAAGAATTAAATAAATTACTGCAAGTAAAGTGTCTATAACAGAGCCTGCCACTCAACGGGTGTTAGTGGTTGTACTGTAGGGAGCTGAGCTGTTGGTCTTTCTAAGCGTCTCCTGTGAGCTGGCTCAGAGCCATTCTCCTTGTGTCCAGTGGCTTCTGGGTCCTGGAGAAGATGTTACTATTCACTCTCTTATTGTTGGAACACAATACCCGACACCTGCAGCTTATGGGAGAAGAGATTTAATGTGGCTCATGGTTCAGGGAGTTCAGTCCCTAGTTGGCTGCCTCCGAGGCAGACACAGCATGGCGGAAGAGTGCAGTGAGGACAGCTGCTCGTATCACAGTGGCCAGGGAGCAGAGGAAACAGGTAGGAGCTGGGGACAAGAATACAAACTTCCACAACCCCAGTGACCTCCCTCTTCTGACCCCAGCTATGAACACATGAAAATTTGGGGGGCATCTTTGATCTAGTCTGTAACACAGCCCTTCTGTGAATGACGAAGGGTCAAGTGCCATGCCGTGTCCCATGGCTGGGCTCAGCTGGGACGCCACCCCAGCCCCATCCTTGGTCCCATAGAGAACATAGCTGAGCCATATGGCTGGTGAAGATCCAAGGACTTGGGTCTGGCCAACCCGAGGTGGCTTTCCAGCTTTTCTTCCTTGTACAGCCATGGAAAGGCAGCTTCATCTTTTGGGACTTGAGCTTTCTCAACCATGAAATGGTGACTCTGGGCTGTACCTGACAGCGTTGCTGGGCCACTTCCCTGTTGCTGTGCTACGAGCTCCCTTCGTACTTAGTAGGTTCAAACCACAGCCACGCATTTTTCTCCTGCATCTGTGGATTGGCGGGTCAGGCTGGATTCCGTCAGGCACGACTTCTACTGGCTTCATTTGGGTTTGGTTGGGCATCTACGGCCATTGGGGGGTGGGTGGCCTCATTTGGGGGTCAAGAGCTTAGCTGGTTGTCACGTCCAGAGGCGAGCCTGAGCTTGTCCCCATGGGGACAATCTCAGGAAGCTGAGACAGGAGAATCACTTGATCCTGAGAGTTTGAGGCCAGCCTGGGGAAATGTATGAGATCCTGTATTTTAAAAAAATAAAATCTGGGCCTGTGGGTGCACACCTGGAATCTCAGTGTCTTGGGAGGCTGAGGCAAGAGAATTGTGAGTTTGGGCCCAGCTGGCGACTTCATGAGACTTTCTCTCTAATAAGAGCTCAAGGTGCAGCTCAGTGCAAAGGTTCAATCCCCAGTACAAAAAAACAAGGAAAGAAAAGAAAGACAAAGAAAAGAAAAAGAAAAAGGAAAAAAGTTTTTTAAAAAATGAGGTAAGAGGAGCAAAGAGGCTGTATGCCCTGATTGATCAATAAATTCAATAAATTTATTGACAAAGAGCAATCTCTCCTTCCTAATTTTTATATAATAAAATGTAGGCATTACAATCGCTAATCGATTGACTGCTTAATGGGAATTAAGCAGTCACTTTGAATTCTGTGTCTGTACCTCCTTGGTACCAGGAGGATGGACGACTGCCCTGAGGGCCAGCCACAGCGCCCAGGTGAGGCCTCGGGAGGGGACCAGCCACCCTTCGTCCTCCGTCCTCTGGGGCCACCGCACAGCGTGGAGATCGCCGCTGCTCTGATTGGGATCCGATCCGCATCTCCACATCCTCCTTGTGCACAAAAACGCAGTGGAGACTCAACCGCTCTTTTGTTTTGGTTTTATTTTGACCCACAATGCGCTCTGCAAGCCCCCCAAAGCAGGAGCTGTTTGAAGAGCCCGCCTCGCTCCCCCAGGGCCCTTTCTTTTGCTCATGGCTCCCTGGGTGCCTCCACACAGCCTGAGCTCCCCAGGCCTGAGCTGCGATTGATTCCTCCTGTCTGTAAAGGAAAGGAGCCCTACCCTCACTCCCTGTGGAGATTAACAAGGGGTGCTCGGAACCCCCAAGCTCCGCAGCCCTGGCTGGCACCCAGGAAAAGGCTCAAAGCTTTCAGCCTAGGGAAACAAATCAGCAAGTCAGTGGATCCTGAGTCCCCAGTGGAGGAAGAGGGCAGAGACGCAGGCTGTGACTTTTTTTTGGGGGGGGTGGAGTGCACGCTGGGGATGGAGCCCAGGGCCCCTTAAAGCTTAGGCAAGTGGACCCCAGCCCTAAAAGATGAGCACCTTTTGTCTGAGCACCGCCCCCCAGACCTTCTCATCTTAGAAGGGGCCCCTGCACCTTCAGCCTCTAACAACTCCCTCCAGTGGGGCCCGGATGCTGAGGAAAGGGAGGGGTGCTCCTTCCAGCTGGCCAGAGCAGTGAGGCAGCCCGCTGGCTGAAGACAGCTCCTGGGGACCCACTTCGTAGCTGTTTCTGGGCCGGGTGGGCTCCTCTGTTCTCCCAGCATCCTCCAGAGACTGGCAGGGGCAAAACCATTTTGCAGGTGTGGGTGTTGAGGATCCGAGAATATAAGTTTTCTTTTGAGTTCAAGATTCAGAGATGGGGCATCAGCGATTCATGTGGGCAGAGTGAGGCCAGGGCAAGTGCCAAGTTGTTGGTGGCACTGCCCCACACTAGGCTAAGGGAGAGAGAGGGTCCCCCCACCAGAACGAGGGAGGCTGGGTTGAAGCACACTCTTAAGGAAATGGAAGGTCTTTTGGATTTTGCCATTAAAGAAAATTTAAGGTCATAGAGCTTAAACTCTCTGCACCTCAGTTGTACCACCTGTAGAATGGGATTCTTGAAAGGATTAGTGAAGTGATGTACGTAAAATCATGGCATAGGGACTGTGGTGTACACTGATTGCTATTCCCTGCCTCAGCTGGCAGGAATTCCACAGGGACAGCACCTGCGAGGTCCCCCTAGCTGGCCTTGACCTCCTGGCTACCGGATTCTAAGGCAGATTTGTGTCCCAGAGGCCGAGTTGGACCCCAGCCCCCAGCCCTGGGCAAATGCTACAGCCTCTCCGTGTGTTTCCACAACTCTGCTCTCCCAGACAGGATTCGGCTGGGCTGTTTTTGTAAACACTGGGGAAGGCCCCAGAGAGAACAACAACAACAAAATATTTTATTTGTGAAAGAAAAAAGCAATCAGTAGGGGGAAAAAAAAAAAATCCAGAGGCCCAACAGGAGGTGGGGGAGTGTTTAAACAAACCGTGATACATTGGTGGAATATGGTGCGACTGTTGACATGATGTTTGCTGAGGGTTTGTAATAACACCAGGAAATGCTTATCCTAGCAAGCTTCACGAAGAGAGGAAGCGGCTGACCTGTACACTCAGCGTAATCACAGCTAGCAAGAATCCAGCCAAGGAAGAGAAGACCTGAGAGGCGCGCGCTGCGGTAGGGGACGCCGCTGGGGGGCCAAACGGGGCCGTGACTTTTCTACTTTTCTCTATTTTCTTATGTACACATATTTTTTTTCCTAGAACGGGCATGGCTGGCTTAAAGTGGGAAGCAACTCAAATTTAATTATTTGAGGAAGAAAATAACTCTAATTGGAAAAGTAAGACAGATGATCCCGGGAGAGCCAAGTGACACAGAGGCCACGCTGAGGCGGAGAGCAGGAGGTCAACAGACCTCAAGCTATTAAGTAAGGTCAAGTGGACATCCTAGACTCTGACCCCCTGCAGGGACATCTCTGCGCCGACCCCCAGCTGCACACTCGGGGCTGGACATCTGTGACACCCTCGTAATTACGTTGGCTCTCGGCCCTAGATGCACAAACTCTGCTTCTCTCCCGGGGAACGTAGCTTGTTCCTGTATGTGGGGTCTGTTATTGTAAGTGTCAGTGTGATCGAATTCTTTCTCTTACATCAAAGACCAAACCAGAGGAACTGGGTGGCCATCTTTTCTCTAACCGAGACAGCGCTCCCAAGAGGCAACCCTGCCCTGTCTAATCGATGGCACAAAGCCCCTCTGGGGGCAGAAGCGGTTCCCGGTCTGTGCCTTTCTTGGGTTTCTGCCTGGGTCTCCATGTTTGTGCCACCCCATCAGGGAGGCCTGGTCACATCGCCTTTCTCGGGTACATGTCCATGTATTTGTCTCTGTGCTTGATTTATAAAATTACCTGTTCGAATAAGGGCTCTTTAGGAAAAGATAGGGCAATTGATTAGTGATGTCTGCCACGGAACCGTAAAGGATGTAGGTCAGATGTATTGTGCCCTTCTCACTCAACTCAGTCCAGTCTCAGGTTTCCGTTTTGTTATGAATCATTTCATTGACTAGGGACTGGAACACACTTTGGTGTCTTTCCCCTGCAGTCATTTTAGGACAAAATTATCTGCTCTCTCCCTAGTCCCCTCGATAGGAATGCAGTGGGCTTCTGAATGTGCTCCAGGGTGAGCCCTTGTTTTCCTGGGGCTGGGACTTGTCCTGAACTAAATCCAGCTCAGCTGCCTTCTCCGCTTCTGCTTGTCTCCTCACCAGAGGCCTGGCCCTGGCCCTGGCTGCAGGGGCCCCAATCCCTGATAGGGTTCACCTCCCATGCACACCCTCCCCTGAGCCTTGCCAATGAAGTCACTCTTCCTACCCTAGGTCCCTTGGAGGGCCACCCCTGGGTGCTGCACCTGACCCTAGCCGGAGGCGAGAGGTTTCTCCTCCCTCCAGGGGCCAGATGTAGTCCAGGCTGACTTTCCTTTCCCCCACATGATCCTTCCATCAGCCCCAGCACTGCAGTGGGCGAGACTCCCGCTGGGACCTCTGGGGTCTGGAAAGAACTTTATAGAGACACTGAGATCTGAAGTGTCACACGCCAGGCCCAGCTCCCACGGGCCTCCTGCTCCCTGGATCCTGGCTCAGGCCAACAGCATTCCCACTTTCCTGTGTGATCGGTGTCTCCCTTAGAGATGGGACAGGGCTGTGAGGGTAGATGGGACCAGCCTCTCTCCCTTCCTTCCTGGAAGAATGGCAGAAACCTTCTTGAAGCTCCAGAATTTATCAGCCCTGATGGGAAAGAGATCCAATCTTGGCAGCTCCCTGGGGATCTGAGGCTCCTCACGGGCCTGCCGCCCCCTGATCTTCTCCCACCTGACGAGGCACATCAGGGACCACCTGGCACAGAGAGGGTTGGCCATAGTATCATTTCTCACCAGCCCTGAAGTGCTGGTTGGTGGTGACTGCCTCAGCTTCCAGGCAGGAGAAGTGGGTCACCTGTTAGGATACTGAACATCAGGGAAAGGGCGCTGTGACAGAACAGTGACAAGAACAGGGGCCTAGGTGGAACCTGGCCTTGGGTTACATTGGCTCCTTCCTCTCCTGAGACCTCATTTATGAAATCAACTGTATTTTCTGAGTCAACGGCTACAGAAAGATGGCTTGTTATAACCAATAGTTCTCCTCTTTCCAAGATACAGAATTCCAGGCAGCAAATAAACACAGGGTTGGAGAAATGAATTCTGTGAGCAGAAGTCCCTGCAGGCACCTCTAACCTTAGCTGATCGACTGCTAAGGAGAGTTCACCTTCTAACAGAACCCCCAGGCTCCTCCCTGGTCCTACCCAACCTGGATCCCTTGTTTTTTCCCACCTGTGCCCTAGGTGTTTCTGGGAGATGTACGTTTAGGAAGGGCACTGGTGGCTCTTAGTCTTTCTCTAGAGGGACCAGCCTGAGGCCACCCTGGGGACCACCTGTCACCTGGAACTGTGGCTGGATAAGGCTCCTGAGCTTTGGCGGAGTCCTGGGGAGGCTCCACCTCCACTAAGAATTGTGACTGAGCATGGAGACGGCCATCCGTACAGATGTACCAGGCCTTTTGCCTCAGAATTCTACCCAGCAGGCCTCTGTGGCCTCTGGAGGGCAAAGATTCATCGCAGACCCACTGCCAGAGGAGGAGGTCGCTTCAGAAGTCTTTTGATGGCCCCTGATTGCCTAGAAAAGGAACCTAGAAGAATGCCCAGGGATGAGGCACTGCTGCAGGCAAGAGGGCTGCTAGACCTGGGTCTGAGGCACCTCGAGGCCAGGCAAGGACAGGACGGCGGGCAGGAGGGTGCCCTGAGGGGATGGGAAGCGCTGCAGCTCCTTGGACACAAACCTGGGCGAGATGTGGTCAGCCAGGAAGCAGAGCACGCGCCGGCGCCCCACGCAGTAGATGTGGCCGCCCACTACCGCGCACTGGAAGGGGTCCGGGTGAGGCACCCGGTATGTGGCGCACTCGTACCAGAGCCGTGTGCTGGCGCCGCAGCGGTACACGCTGATGCCCAGGCTGCGGTTGAGGTCAAAGCGGTAGAGGAAGCCATCGACGGCCACCATCTCGGCTGTGCGGTCCTTGCTGCCCCCCGTGGGGCCGGCCCACCAGCGCCACTCACGGGGCGAGAACCGGAGCAGCAGGTAGCGCAGGGTGCCCCCTGTGACAAAGATCTCCTCGGCGCACACCGTGGCCGTGTGCGCCACAGCAAAGGTGTCATTGGGCAGCGGCGGGGCAAAGGCCCAGCGGTCCAGGCGGGGGTCGTAGCGCTCCACGGTGTTCAGACACTCGCCGCCGATTGCATACAGATAGCCTTCCAGTGCCACTAGCCGGCAGTGGGGCCGGGCCTGGTTCAGCGGACTCACCTCGCTCCAGATCCCTGTGGACGGGTTGTAGCAGAAGACGCGGTTGGAGGCCTCATGGCCTTGGCAGCCAGACACCACAAAGAGGTAATTGAAGAGGCTGCAGATGGCACAGCCCTGGGACACGGCCTCTGGGGGCAGCCGGGCCAGTGGGTGCCAGACATCCCGCACGTCGTCATAGCAACAGAGGCGGCCACAGCCTTCCTGAGGGGACACGTCGGCCACCACCAGGTGCTGGCGGCCTCGCAGCCGTCGCTGGAGGATCAGCTCCCGCTCCGCGCCGCTCAGGCGCCCGTAGATGTCCGGGCTGCGGAGCACCTGGAGATAGTTGTTGCTCATCACCTGGTAGGCCGCCTCCCTCAGGGCCGCCAGGTTCTGCCTCTTGGCCAAGGTCAGTGCCTCGTAGCAGTTGCCCAGATCCAGGCAGACGTCCGGGGCTGAACTGGGGCTGCGGAAGAAGCTGGTCCCAGCCACAGCCTGCAGGTAGGGCTCCTCGCCGCCCCCAGGGGAGCCCGGCAGGGCCTCCTGGTCTGGGCTGCCTGCGGCGGGGCTCCCAAAGCCATGGAGCTGGAGCTGCAGCTCGGGATTCTCCGCAATCTGCAGGAGGCTGTCCTTCCTGCTGACGCCACGCTCAGAGGGTGACAGTGCAGGCTGCCAGGAGGGGTGTGCCCCACCCTCGGGGTCATCGGCTGGGCCACCCGAGGCTACTCCTATTCCCAGGGCTCCTGGAGGCCGCCCCGGAGAGGGAGGCTCTGCCAGCGCTGCCGACCTGAGGGCCGGCAGGGAGGTGGCCTGGGATGTGGACTCCACGTAGTAATCATACACTTTGCCCTTTAGCCTGGGCCCCAGCGCCCCCACCTGCCCTAGAAAATTCTCCTCCACCCGGACCCGGGCCACTGACGAGAAGGTGTAGGAGGTGCTGGTGGCCCCAGCTTGCTGCTGCAGGGCCAGGTCCATGTCCGAGGCAGCCTGCAGGGTCCCTGCCTCTTCCCTGCTCACCCCTGCCGCGTGGTTGAAGAGCCATCTCTGGTTCATGTCCCGGCTGCCTTCCGTGGGGACCACCCAGCTGCTGGGAGATCCTCGCTCTGCCAGCCCTGGCTGTGGCAGGAGCCCACGGTCTGGACACGGAGCAGGCTTACCACCCACGCTGCTGCTGTCCGCTGCCAAGGGGGAGCCACAGGGAGGGGTGGGCTTCTCGCCAGGTGCTGTTCTGGCTTCCTGGCCACTGCCGTGAGGGGGCACCTGCTGGGAGTCAGGGCCCTCTTCGCCTTGTCTCAGGGACTTCCCATCCCCGCAAGGCTCTTCTGAGGCCAGGACACTAGGGCCCCCTGGATCCTCCCAGCTGCAGCCCAGGGCCACTCCCGCTCCGCTGCCGGTCCTCCGGCGTCGCTGGCCTCGTCGCAGAGCCCCCGGAGAAGCCCTCTGGACAGCCGGCTGCTCCGAGACGTCTGCTTCCTCCTCGGCTCGGGCCGGGCCATTCCCACCCCTCGGCAGGGCCGGGGCGGGCCTCAACTTGTACAGTCTGTAGACGGCGGTCACCAGGAGCAGCGTGGTGGCCGACAGCACCACCTTGCCCATCAGCTGCATGTCCAAATGCCAGTCCTGGGCCCCGGCTCCTCGGGGGAGCATGCTTCTCTGCTGACCCTGGGCCCAGAATGTCAGGAATCCAATTAATAATTGCCCAACAGGGACCAGTTCCTGGATCCTGCCCAGCGGAGCGGGAGGGCGGCCAGCACTGGCTCTGGCCAACCTGCCGAGGGGCAAAGGTGACTTTGGGTTGGCTGAGTGTGGCTGCTGGGGCCAGGGATGGCGGCGGATCCCGGCTGCGGCCTCCCCGGGGTGGGGCGTGGGTGTGTGTCTGTCTAAGATCAGCCAACTGAGGCAGCAGCTCCGCAGCCAGCACCTGGCGTCCGGCCGGCACACGAAGCAGGAGGAAGCTCTTAACCAAACAGTCACCTGATGCCAGCAAACGCGTGGGGCCGGTTAGTCTTTGTGTGTCTTCTCTGTTTTCTCTGTGTGCAAATCTCTGGACATGGAGGCTTGGGCGTGGAGAGCCTGGCGGCAGGTGGCTGGAGGGCAGGGGTGGGGGATGGGGTCTGTCCTCAGGAGGGGTCAGCATTTAGCAGGTCAAACAGGGGACAGAGCCGAGCAGGGGAGCTGGAGCCAGGGCGGGCAGCCAAGCCACCTGACCCGCTCTTGGCCGCCTCTGCCCCCCTCCGCCCTGCTTGGCGGATCTCAGCGATCCAGCCTCACTGGGGAACAGCTGGGTGGGGCATAGTGCATCAGTCCCGGGGGGGGGGTCAAGGTGGGATACATCCTGCCCCCCAAACTGGACAACCGCCTGTGATATCTGTGCCCCAACCTGTCCCCAACCTCAACGTCCGCAGGGCTGTGGATCCTGGATCCAAACTCCCCTGTTCTGCCACCTAGCAGCTGTGTGAGCTCAGCCAAGTGACGTCACCTCTGTGAGCCCCCGCTGCCCTATCTGGAAAGTGGGGGGAGGTGCCTCATCAGCCTGTGGTGAGGACAGAGTGGGCTACCGCACACGCAGCGCCGGGGGCAGAGTCCCCGGCTGCACGAGCTGCCCGGCTCCTTCTTCCTCCTCCTGCATCCTCACCTCACCGTCACTAGCATCAATCCAGTGACTGGGAGGAACGGCACAGCGGTTAAAGCGCTGGCCATGCAAGTGCAAGGCCCTGAGTTCGATTCCCCAGCACCACATAAAGCTGGGTGTGGTGGTGCATGCCCATAAGGGAGGCTGAGGCAGGTGGATTGTCCTGCGTCCAAGGCCAGCCTGGGCTCCACAGTGAGTTCAGCACCAGCCTGGGCTACAGAGCAAGACCCTGTCTCAAAAAAAGAAAAAAAAAATCTAGGCCTTGCTCTGCCCCTGCCCTGACCACAGCCCCCCAAGTGTGCCCCGAGGCCAGGGCAGGGGTCTCAGGCTCTGGCTGCCAACTGGAACTGCAGATGAAGAGAAGAGAGGACCCTCCCCGCCCCAGCCACGGGTGCCAGGCCCTGTCAACCCTGTCTCTTCCTTGCAGGTGCCAGGGCAGCTGAGGGTCCAAGCTCTCCTGTGCTAACCTCTAGTTTTTAATGATGTCACGTGGGCGCCAAACAAACATGACCTCTCCCTGTGGGCCAAGGAAACACGCACCCTGAAAGAACTTAGTGCTGAAGGCTTTGACCTGGGGAGAAAAATCCTCCTTTCACGTGTGCTCACCCCACTCCAAGCACGAGCCTCAGTTTACCCTTCTGGATTTATCTCAGATTGCGGTGCAACACGACTGTCTTTTATCCGCTTTGAGCAGGGCCGAGGCAGGCCAGGCTGCCTCGCCTTCACCAGTGGACATCCACTGGGCCGTCCATGCAGTCCAAGGGCTGCAGCCTGGCTCGTCTCCCACAACTCTGTCCCCCAGAATCCTCCACAGACTCCCCCCTCCACATTCCCTTCCAGCGTGGTCCACATCTGCTGTTACTGCTGCCCTGGGCACATCCCCTGCTGGTCCCTGAGACAGTCCAGCCCCAAAGCCTTGGCGGGAGGGCAGGAGACGCCTGCCTGGCTGGGACAACAGCCGGCGGGGATGGTGCCTCTATCCGGGGGGCTCTGGGCGGGTGTCTGGGTGGATGGCCTCTGGTGGTCACAGTCCCTTATGGGGGCAAATATGACAACTGTCCTCCTTTTGGGCTGTGGTGACGGAATCTTCGATGTCACCTCCCTTTGCTCCTAAATGTAAATTTCAATCCTGTTTGCGGATCTGAATTTTCAGACCTGAGTTTATCTCGTGGGTGGGACTTGGTCTGTCCTATGGTGACTAGCATGAGGGGACTGAGGGGCAGTGACATGAGTGGAAGAGACTGTCACGGGCCTGCCTCTGTGAGACTGTGGCCTTGCAGGGGAAGGCGGTGGGTGCTGTGATGCTGGCTCTTGAGACGCTAGCCCAAAGTGGACACAGCAGGGCCACAAGAAGTCTCCGAGGAGAAACAGGAAGTGGGGAATGCAGGAGACACAGCGCAGGAAACTCGGCCTGGAGCTCTCTGGCCGAACACGCAGGGCGAGGGTGATTTGAATTCTGGGCGGTGCTTCCTGCTTCAGGACAGAGGTGAAGTTTGCAGAACAGCCAAGCACAGGGTCACCTTCATGTATCTGGACTTCCGGCAGCCTACCTAGTTCTGAGAACACAGCCACCCAAGACTCTGCGCACAAACACAGTTTTATTGTGACTTAGGTGTGCTGAGGGGACAGCTCAGGAGGTGATGTCCTTGAGACAAATTTGTCACCTATCCCGAGAGGAAGGGATACGTGGGGCCACCTGGGTCCCCAGGGGGCTACCAAGAGGTCAAGGGGCAGAGAGACCCAGGGGAGGCAGGGTTCACGGATTCAGTCGAGCTGTCTGAGTAATCTCAGAGGCTTGGGCTGTCTTTAGTTGTCTGAGGCCTGGGCCTGGATGGGGCAGTGTGGGCACAGGGTGGGGGACAAGGGCTGGAAGGACAGGAGGGAAGCGTGGGCTAGGGAGGTTTGCATATGAAAAGTGTGTTCCTGGGTGAGTCATTTGTTGTGGCCAGGAGCTAGCTGGTCCCAGGAGGGCAGCCTCTCCCCATCAGAGAGGCTCCTGCCCCATACCAGAGCTACAGCGTCTAGAAAAGAAAAGCAGTCAGAGGACAAGTCTGGGGGCTCTGAGGGTCTCATTCCCCCCCACCCCCACAGGTAATGTTGACAGGCCTCCCAGCTGACTTCAAACTCCATAAATCACAGCTTTTTCTTTTCCCCGCAGCCTCTGTTTGGAAAAAATGAAATGAACAAATGAAGACAGGAGCGAAATTAAAAGATAATTGGAAGTCTATATTGGGCTCCCGTGAAAGTGTCTGCCAATCTGGTCTCCCCACGCGCGGGCAGGAAGAATTGAGAACTCTTCCCCCGGCTCCAGGGCGGGAACGCAGAAGTCGGAGAGGATGCGTGCCCTGCAAACCAACAGGCCGGTCCCGGAGTGATCGACTCTGCCTCCCGCAGGGCCCCACGCTGTCCTGCCTAGCCTGCCTTCTCCAGGCTGGAGGCCAAGCCCAGGTGGCTGTGACAGGTGACGGCACACCTGAGTGGAGAGCCTCAGGCTGGGGCGAGGTGTATGCAGGCAGGATGGGGCCTCAGAGAGAGAGAGAGAGAGAGAGAGAGAGAGAGAGAGATGGGTGTGTATGGCCTGTAACACACATGTGCACACATACACACATTACACACATTCACGTATGTTTATCCACATGCACACACCTATGGGTGTGTGCGAGTCTATACTCACTCCTAGTCGCAGTGGGGAAGGTGTGGGCCTTTTGAATCCAGAAGGGTCAGAGATCACTGAGTCCTAGTTTGTTTGACCAGGCCAATGCCCTGTGTTTCAGTCCCAGCTGTACCACAAGAAGCCAAGGTCTAGCACGGCTGGGACCAGATCATGGGGCCTGTGGCTGGGTCTGCGGTGGGCGTGATAAGGTCTGGGATAGACTCACACTCATCTGAAAGCCTCTCTGTGGCTGTCACACTGGCTTGGGGCTTTTTCGTGGGTAATTGCGCCCTGACAGGTGTCGGATCTCATTGTACTCTGGGTCCCTGAGTCTGCATCCCTGGCTGGCAGGTCCCACATGCAGGGTTCTATCCCTTCTGGTTGATAAGCAGCCATCATCCAGCCCTGCCAGCCTGGCTAATGCATCCTGGCATCCTCTCAGGCCCCCACCATTCATGAACTTGAAGTTAGCATCCGGTATTGCAAGGGTCTCGCCAACCCAGCTCAGAGCAGAAAGGACAGGGCTAGGGGACACGTGCAGTGTTTCCTGGCTCTGCCTACCCCCGGCCTCTGTCCTCTTCATCCAGGACAAGGGCTGGCTCAACAGCAACCACTCCAGAGATGCCAGCTCACTGGGGGTCCTGAGCTGGATGCTCCCCTGCCTGGGGAAAGCCGTCTGCTTTCCGGAGTGGTCCCCTCTCCTTCCAGAGCATTCCATTGCAACATCCCCATGCTAGACCTCTCGAAGAAGCTCTTGCAGGCGTGAAGAGCACAGCCCCTATCCAGGCACATCAATTCTGCCCCCATGTGCTGCTGTGTTACTCCCCTGTTTTAAAAATGAGGACAGGAAGTCCACTAGGGGCCAGATGAGCCCCTTCCCCAGCACACAAGGGGACCTTTGGGGCCTCGCGCCCACCCAGCCCCCTCGCTGCCTGTGGCCAGTTTGCCCCATGGGACACCATTTCGGAGGTGGGTGGGTGAAGATGTTCTCCAAAGAAACATGCCCGTGCTGTCCCCTTCTGTCCTGGATGAGCAGGCCCGGGGTGGCCAGTGGCTGGACTCGGAGGGTACAAGGCCTGCACCAGCAGTTGCCGGGAAGCGGGGACCGGCTCACTAAGAGAGTTTCCCAGCTCGGGACTGCCAAGAGCAGGAAGAAATGTCCTACTTAGGATTGCCACCGCACAGGCCATTAGGAACTGGAGTAACGGCATGCCGTGCGTGCCTGGGAATGCGGTGGGGACATTGAATGGGAAACGACTCGTGGGGGCCGTCGGACGTGGCAGAGCGCGGACCAATTGTTTTCTCTCCTGAGGTGTAAGGAATTGAAGGCAAGGAGCTGTGCTGAGCTGGAGCACAGGGTGTCAAGGCCCCGCTGAACTGCGGGGACAGCTGTCACGGGGGCTCAGAGCCGAGAGTCGGAGGGGTCGGGGCATAGTCAGTGTTTGCTGAGCTCGCCTTTGAGTCAGGCGCTGGCTCCATGAGGCTGCAGGTGCCAGCTCACATCTGCCCTGCCACCCTGCAAAGTTGGTAAGGGTAGCCCATCCTACCGGTAAGGAAACTGACACTCAGTTTCTCGCCTGAGGTCTGGTCTGTTTTACTACAAAGCCTTTCTTTTCTTTTGTCTTTTTTTTTTTCTTTTTAAGAAAAGATCTCACTCTCTAGCCCAGGCTGGTCCTGAGCTCACTATGGAGCCCAGGCTGGCCTTGGAATCGCGGCAGTCCTCCTGCCTCAGCCTCCCCAGTGCTGGGACTACAGGTGTGCGCCACCATGCCTGGCTTATTTGGTACTGGGAATTGAACTCTAGTACTTAGCACTTGACTTAGTGTTTGCTAGGCAAGCTCTTTGACCGCTGAGCCATTCCTCCAGCCCCTGGTTACTTTATTTTGAGTCAGGGTCTTGCTCTAGTCCAGGCTGGTCCTGAGCTCACTATGGAGCCCAGGCTGGCCTTGAATGCATGGCAATCCTTCTGCCTCAGCCTTTTGAGGGCTGGAATTACAGGCTGGCATCACCATGCCTGCCCGATTTTTATGTGGCACTGGGGAATGAAACCCTGAGATCAAACCCAGGGCCTCCACACTGAGCTGCATCCCCAGGCCTCTTTTAAAATTTATTTTGAGTCTAGTTCTCCCAAGTCACCTGGTTGCTCAGGTAGGGCTTAGACTCTCCTACCTCAGACTCCCAGACTGTTTGAGGAACAGGCATGCAAATTCATTCTTTAGAAAGTCTTGTTACTCCAAAAAGCCCCATCCAGGAGCTGGTTAGCGTGAAGGGGCTCAGGTCCACACCAGCTTCAGAGTCGGCTTCTCCGTGGCAGCCGGATTTGCAGCTTACGCTTGGGAGGCACCGTGAACTCCTTTGGCAGCATCCCACCCACCCGCAGTCCCAAGAACCAACCACCTACACGACCTTGACCATCACCAAGGGCATACGCTTTCTCCCGCCTGGATCAGAGAGAGGTCAGTGACCCCTCGGCATTTGGGCTCTACTGTTAATCTTTAATTGAGCCAGGGCCTTTACTCTGAGCTATGTCCCCAGCCCGTTTTGCCGCTTTTATTTTGAGACACTCTCATTAAGTTGTTAAGTTCTCCAGGCTGGACATCTCTGATGTCACTGCTGCAGATAGAAATCGTCTCTGTGCCTCAGTTTCCCAATCTCTCAAATGAACGTGACAGGGTCTGTCTCTTGAGCTCATTGTCAGAACACAGCTAGGTTGTGTGGGGGATTTGTGGTACCCAGCTGGGACTTGATATGTCTGTCTGTCTGGGTTGCAGGGCTGGGGTTGGAGCCCGGGCTCTCTGCCACTGGTGCCCACCTCTCCCGGAGTCCTTGATGGGTGTTCTAAGGCTGGACTTCCAGGCAGTAAACAGAGCCTGGCTTCTGTCATTTCAGTGAGTTTTTGCAGACAGGGCTACTGTCCCTGGGCTACAAGGAAGGAGAAATCCAGCCATATAAGAAGAGGCTGGCTACTCTCCCAAAGTCACCCAGGAAGGGACCGGCAGGAGCACCGGGAGCTGGGGACCTCCCCCCAGCAGGGCTGCCTCCGTTGGCGCCATAGTTTCTTCTTGACAGTGTTTTTTTCTGTTTGTTTTTTTTTTCCAGCTTCTTTTTGCAGACTCCTTACCAGGAGTCACCGCAAGCCGGCTCCAGAACATCCTGTGACTTCCCGCGGTCTCACCAATCAAATCTAAACGCCTTGCCTGCTCTCCGGGTCCCCTCAGTGCCCAGCCTCATCTGTCACTGCTCCCACACACCGTTCTGCTCCAGCCAAGCTGGTCGTTTACTGTCCCCTTGTCCCTGTGATCGCACGGGCCATTTCTCCCACTTGCAGAACTCTTTCCTGCATCTCTGCCGTGTCGGTCATGTTGGCAAAGCCCCAGTTCAAAACTGGGCCTGTCCTCAGGGACTCAGGCCAGGGTGAGTCCCCCGTGTGGAGCTGGGGACTCGAGCCCAGCGCCTTGTACTTGCGAAGCAAGTGCTGTGACTGCTGAGCTGTGCCCCAGCCTTGCCACCTCTTCCCATGCTGGAAGTGGCGGCCCAGTTGTGACCCCCGGGGCCCCTGGAGTCCTGATTTCAATGCCCCGTGTTAAAGAAAGGCACAGACAGGTCTCAGGATGACTTGGTGGGCTTATGGGGACAGAAACAGGGCGTCACGGTTTGGAATGTGTGCTTTAGGATTAATTCATTAAAGAAGCGCTTCCCTGTCAAATAAGCTTTGAAAATGCTGCTGTGTGACATCGGGGCCTCAATTCTCCATCTGTAAAATGGGACCAGTCAGGCTTGCTTTTGTATGAGTGGGCGTGGTGTTCAAGCCGGGTCCCGGGGTACTGAGGAGCACATCCTGGGAGACCACCAGGAAGGAGAGGAGCAGGGACCCCTTTAAGCCCACTTTAGTGGCTGGGGCCTGACCTCTGCAGGAGAGAGGGAGGCGGGCCTTCCTGGCAAGGAGCAGATGGGCACCTGACTAGTTTCTCCAGGAGCCCTGGGCTGGTGCCAGCTCCAGTGAGGCCGGGCAGGTTTGCGTTCCACAGCCCTGAGCCTGTAAAGAGAGCTAACTCGGCACAGCCAGGGGCTGCGCGGGCCCATTAGAGCTGCTCTGGCCCCGTGTGAATCAGTGCTCTGCCAAGAGGCAGCGCCTGGGGCAGGAGGAGGGGGGCAGGCTGGCCGGTGCTGGGAGAGCGAGGCTGTGGGAGGCCACAGGGGGCCCCTGGTGGGCCTGGGCTTCCTTGGGCCACTGCTGTGTGCTGGGCTAGGGACGTCCCATTCTCTGTCAGTTTGTTCATTCAACAAGTGGCCCAGAAGAGTGTCCTTGCCCAGGCACTCAGTGAAACCACATTACCCAGACACCCTGGCAGCTAAAGGGGTTGGGGGGCATTTGGGAGAGGCCTGTCCCAGCAGGGCGAGCAGAGGTGACCGCAGCGTCTGGGTCCAGGAAGGAAGACCCAGCACCCTGTCTCCTCCCTCTTCCCTCCCCACTGTGGTAGCCTGAAGTCCACATCTCCCGGATTTTCCAAGGCCACCCAGACTGAGAACCACGGTGCCAGTGAAACCACCAAGGTTCCAGGATCGGCAGCTTGCAGAAGCTGGTGACAACATCCCGGATGAACAGAACGTTTGCTGGGTAGGAGGGCTGATGCCCACTCTGCAGATGGGAACGCTGAGATTCAAAGAAGGGCACTGTTAGGTAGCAAAAAGGCCCAGCCTTAGAATCACCCCTGCATCTTCAGAAAGTCCCGGCCAGTGGGGGCAATGTCAGAGTAAATCATGCTGAATGCGACCAGAGGTGCCTTGGAAACCCCAGGAAAAGGCCCAGGGCTTTAGGGAACAGCTGTGAGATCTAAATCTTGAAGGAGTCATCAGGTGTACAAGACAAGAGGCAGTGGATGCAAAAGCCCTGGGGCAGGAGGCCCTAGATTTTATTTTATTTTATTTTATTTTTGTGGTATTGGGGATTGAGTCCAGCGCCTCCACATTCCCAGCTCATTTTTTTTTATTTTTTTATTTTTTTGGTTTCTACCCAAGGTTTCCAAATTGCCCCAGGCTGGACTTGAACCTGTGATCCTCCTGTCTCTGCTTCCCGAGCATCAGGATGACAAACCTGCATCGCCGGCCCAGCCGATAGCCCTAAGAATGAACTAGCTTACGTGCAGACAGGTCGAGATCTGTGGAAGGGCTGGTGTCCACGTGGGCAGAACTCACGTCCAGCTGGGGGAATGGCACAGATACGGAGCTACTCAGGAGGTTGAGTCAGGAGAATTACAAGTTTAAGGTCAGCCTGGGTAAATTAACAAGACCCTGTCTCAAAATTTTTTAAAAAATGGTTATTATGACGTGTTTGAGCTCTGGCATTGCCGTGAAAGGGTTACGTGTTTGGGGCAAGTTGTGCCAATTCTCTGGGACCCTGTTTCCCAATCTGTGATATGGGCACAGATGGAAATGAGTTGGAAGGTTTGTCCGTGTGAGGCAAGGTCTGGTTGGATGTCCCAGCAGGGGCATCCTGTGATAAGGGATAGGTTGGCAGCCCAGGGGGACAGGTGGACAGTCTGTACTTCAGGCTTCCTGTGGTCCTGCAGGCACCGTGGGGTCTTCCGTTGGGGCACCACCCCTCGGTCTTCTCAGAGGCTGCGCCAGCCCTTTGCCAGCTGCCCCCTACCCCTGGCTGCAGGATCCCTCCCCAGCGCAGGTGCCACAACACATTATTATTAACGCAACAAAGAAATCCACAGTAGGGCTCCTTTCTGTCCTCACTGCATACCACGCCCAGTGCCAAGGACCTTACACCACCCTGAGCAGCAGCAGCCCTGGGGGTTGACAGAGCCCTTGCTCCCACAAGGGGAAACTGAGTCCCGCAGGGGCAATGCCAGGGAGTGGAAAACCCGGAAGACCTGGAGAGAGCTGCCCCCTCTACAGCGCCCTCCCTGGCCTCATCTGGGCACTGGGCCACTGCCCTCCCCTGGCAGGGGTAAGGGTGGGTGGGGAGGTGCCCAGGCGCCTCAGAACCGGTTTTTCTGGCTCGGAGCCTGAAGCGGTCACAGTGCCTAGCTGGAGGACAGGAAGCTGCTCTTCCAGGATCGATGGGTCACACAAGCTTCCTTTGTCCTCGTGGGCTGGGGGAGGGCCATGGAGGCCCTCGGGCCAGGGCAGCCATGTCTGACCAGCGGTAAAGTGCAGTGTGGGTGGCTCGGCCCCCGACCTGGCTGGGCAACGACTTCTTCTCTGCTGGGAGCTTCGGATAAGGAGTGGTCTGTTCTGGCCTCCGTGTTCTTGCCTGGAAAATGGGTGCATTGGGTGATGGATCTTAACCAGTGTGCAAAGATGGAAAGTGGTCAGTCGGTTGCGGCCAAGGTGCAGGAGACAGGAAGACAGTTCCCGTGTGATTGTGACGTTTTGTGTGTGTGTGTGTGTGTGTGTGCATGAACTGGGGAGGACAGGCTGGGGGCTTTCATGGGTCAGGGGAACCGTCATCTGAAAGGAAGAGGGGACAGAAAAGATGTGCCCCCTGCTGCAGCTTCAGGGAGAAGGACCAGGATGACCCCAGGTAAAGGACTGGCCAGCAGGAGGTGTCCCCAAGGCAGCAACTGGATCTGGGGCGAGCATGTGGCAGCAGAATTGTGGTCTTCAAGGGCACCTGCGTCCGAACACCTTGAGTCTGGGATGGCTGGGTTCTGGGACAGAGGGGACCAAGGCCATGGGTGAAAACCTTGGGCAATTGTGTGACCTTAAAACTGGGGGTTCCCTGGCTTGTGCCTGGGGATGACAGGGATAGGATAGGGGTTCGGGAGGAGAGGAGGGCAGAAAAGTTTGTGTCAGGGGCACAGGCTGTTGGGCTGGCTGCTGGGTTCAAGCCAGCGGGGTGGACACTCTCCATTTGGCCCTGTGAGATCTTGCCGGGCTAGACCTCCAGGGTGTGTACAGGAGGCAGGACAGGGTTGCTGCCTGCGGCTGACTGTCTCCTCTGCCGCCCGAGGCCCTGCTCCCGGCATGCACCGCACCGGGATGTCACTCCGGGTTTCGAACCCAGGGCAGGATTCTAACTGCCCTTGCTTTTAACCATCCATCTGAATAGCGGTTGGGAAAGGATGGAGGGCCTCTAGGCAGAGGTGGCAGCCAGGAAAGCCCTCTGGATGCCCAGCTGTGCCTATCAGGCATCTCGGGAGGACAGGCCCCCCGCAGCACCCCCAGGGCCCCCATGTACCACCTCCCTCCTGAAGGCAGTGTGCCGCTCGTGCGGGGACGAGGGGTCCCCAAAGCTCCCGCTGTGCAAAAAGCAGTTCTGGCGCCTGCGCGCCTTTAACAGAAAAGCGCACCGCGCTTTGAAGACGGCAGAGCTGTGGCTAGCTTGGCCTTCCGTGCTCGACCCCCGCTGGGCTCTCGCGTGAGATGAAGGAGACGCTAGGCTGCGCGCTCGTGTGTGCAAATGGCCAGGCCCCTGCAAAACGGGCCCGCAGCAGGGGCAACACAGAGCCCACCCCGCCCCTGGCACCTCCCTGGCCCCTCTGCTCGCCAGCCCTCAACCACACACCCGGGGCCTGCCGGGGAATGTCGGACACCCCGCAGCCTCTACAGTGATGGTGCTTCCCGTAGGACCTGGCGTGGCTCCCTCCTTCACCCTACTTGATTTTTCGGTCATCAGCACCCTCCTCTGGGGCGTCCTCCCTGACTTCCCATAGCAGAGAGGGTCCTTGGGTGCCACTGTCTCCCCTCTGAGCTCTGGGTGGCAGAGCCCCTGAGCCCGGGGGCCTGAGGAGGCTCAGGTTCCCCTCTCCTGGGCAGTCGGCGAGGACAGGTGTCGCCAGCGACTTTTCCTAGGTGCCCCCTCTGCAGCCTGCATTGTGCACGGGGTGGTGGGCCACCATGCCGCACACGGAGGGGAGCTGGGCTCTCAGAAAGGTGGCGTCACGACCCTGAAGGAGCCGGGGGTCGAATGGCCCTTGGAGAAAAGCAACTCCTTAGGTAAAGCCCATTGATCTGGGCTGCGATCACACCCAGACAATCCCATATCTTACCTATTAAACCCTAACTACCTGGTCCAGAAGCGTCCGCCCACTCCCTAGAAATCCACCCCCTCCCTGGAGCCTCCAGAGAGTCCATCCCTGCCCTGCGGCAGAGGGGACAAGATATAAGGGGTCTTACGGTGGTTTTGAAACTTGGGTCCCAAAGTGGGCCAAGCCAGGATGGCCGCGTGGATCTGTGTTCCCTCCCAACCAGCCCCTCTTCCCTTCTGCCCGGGCCACGAGGGGGATGCGGTTTTCGTGGAACAGACAGGTTCTCATAAGTCAACAAGGAGACAAATAACCCAATTAAAAACGGACAAAAGGTTTTCACAGATGTTCTATCAAAGACGACGCACAAGTGGCCGACGAGCACGTGCACAAACACTTGGCGTCATTACTCACAGGGACAGTTAAATTAAAGCCGCAGTGAAACTCCTCTTTGCGCTCATTAGGGGTGGCTGTTTTAAAAATGCACAAAAGATAAAATAAAGGGAAAAAAAACCCCACTACCAGACCATACCAAGTATTGGTGAAGTTGAGAAACTGGACCCTCAGATATTGCTCCTGGGAACAGACAAGGCACAGGACACTTTGGAAATAGTCTTGGTGTAACTTAAGAAGTTAAACATGACTTTTCCCATCATACAACCAAGCAATTGTGATTGTTTGGGGGCCTCTGCAGGGGAACAAGCCATCTTGGCTGGAGATGTAGACCAGTGGTAGAGCGCTTGCCTAGCCTGAGGGGGCCCCTGGGTTTGATTCTTAGCGCTGCAAAAACAAATCTCTCTTGGATTGACACCTCTACCTTCTGACCTCTGACCTGAAGGTGACAGAGAGGAATGTGGGCACTTTCAATCTTAGGGGTCTATTATGATTTGGATCTGGAATGGCCCCCCAAAGTCATGTATCTGGATGTAGTGAGAGAGCTATGGAACCATGTGTGATTGGAAGGGGCGGGACACTGGGACTTGACCCGGAAGGGGCAGATCCCTGGGGTTTGACCTGGAAGGGATGGATCACTGGACCAGGACCCGGAAGGATACACGCTAGCTCCGCCCTTCCGCCCTCACTGGGATTCCTGTCTGCATGCTGTGAATAGCCATTCCTCTGGCTACACCTCTGCCATGGGCTTCTACCATTACCAGCCGCCCATGAGTGGACCGAGCTGTAAGCTTAAATAAATCTTCCCTGCCTTAAGTCATGGATGTGGGGTATTATGTTCCGGAAACAAAAAATAGTAACTAAGACAGGGTGACAACCAGGAGCTGAGTCTTCATTCTGCAATCTACTTGGCAAGTCATCGAAGCTTCTTGAGCCTCAGTTTCCTTGTCTGTGAACAGGCATATTAACATCTATCTCCAAGGGGTGCTGCTGGTAATTAAGGGGGGAGCGGTGGCAACAGAAGGCAAAGAGGTTGCCTGGCGCAGAGATGCCCTCTCAGGATGTGCCCTTGTCCCTTCTCGGGATCACGACTAAGCCTCGTTGAGGAGATAATATGTGGTGGGGGAAATGGATGAGTCGTTCCGCAAACCTGCGTGTGCACCTGCCTCTGCCAGGCCCTGCTCCAGGTGCCGTGTGCGAAGGTGAGCAGGACCCCATGTCATCAAGGAGGCGATGATCAAGTGCAGGCAGCCGCTGCTGTGATGAGGGGCAGGGCTCCGGGGGTGGAAGGATGGCCAGGTTCGGGAAGCGTCTAGGGTGTCGCTGGTTGGAACCTCAGAGCCCAGGATGAAGTCCAGGAGGCCACGGAGGATGGTTGTCCGCAGCTGTGGCACAGCCCCTGCGAGCCCACCCAGCCGTTTCACTGCTGGACATGGACATGAAAGAGCAGAGGAACTCTTGGGCCCTCGGGTGGGCAGGGCCCTGTCAAGGTTGCCTTGCCCACGTCCCCGGCCTGGACTTCAAAGGCTCTTGGAGGCAGCAGCGGCTCCTCGGCTCCGCAGCACTTTGAAGATGAGGCTGTTGGGAGCTCCGTTTCGTGACTTGCACAGAGAGATGCAGTTAAGTTTCAGGAGCCTGAGATTCTGGGGAGACCGCTTGTGCTGCAGGGAGAGCCCGTGGGGCTGGGAAGGTACAGCGGGAGAGAGGTGCTGAGCTGTGTGCCCGGTCCCGTCCCCCGGTTCCAGGCAAGAGGCCTCGGCAGCAGGTCTTGATCTGGCTGGTCAGCAACCGCATACCCCCAAATGTCCACGAGTTGCAATGTAAAAAAAGAAAGAAACAGGCATCCATGGAGGTCGTCCTCTGAGTGCCTACTGTGCGCCAAAGATTTTGCCAGATGCTTAGTAGGTCCCTGTTTTCCCTTACGCACCTTGAAACTCTGAAGATTAATGACGTACCCAAGGCCCCTTAGCCTGCAAGGATTAGGGTGGGATCTGAGGTCAGCTGTGACATCCCAGAAGGGATTGACGCATCCCATCCTGTGCCACGCTTGCGCCGGTCTGATCCCACCTCTGTTGGGTCAATTCGATCCCATCTCTGATGTATCAATGTGAGCAGCTCTTGTAGGAATCTCGCCTTTTAAAAAGAGATGTTCTCTGGAAGGCTGAGGCAGGAAGATCACAAGTTCAAGCCCAGCCCGGGCAATCTAACAACTTAGCAAGACCCTGTCTCAAAATAAAAGCTTTAAACCAAAGAGGGCCCTGCATGTAGCTCAGCCCAAAGAGGTTGGATCCTCAGGACCACAGAAAGAGGACACATTTCCCATTATAACTTGTTACTTTTTAAACATGTAAGTAAGTACAAGAAAAGCTGAGATTGCAACATAAAATGAGCCCGAGATGAAACACGATTTGTAAAGAAACAGATCTTATCTTGTCGGAAGCTCCATAATTTGGAGGATCAATCTTTCAAGTTTCTTTTCCCCGGGCTCCAGAGCTCTGTTTCTGCCTATTCAATACCGTTTTGTATAAAACATATTGCGCTCCATTTTTTCTTCCCCAAATTGTGCCATAAACGTTTCCTTCGCTGTTTCCAGTTCCATGCAAACATTTGGCAGCGCCATCTTCATCAGTTCCGATGAGTTTATTTAACCCAGCTCCGGTATGTACTCCGGTGCTTCAGTCACTTCCGTTCCTTTCCCGATACAGTGTTTCAAACATCCCTTGACAGGTGCAGGCAGACGCTGTGTCACGCTCTGCGTTGGCCATGACGAGCTCCCACCCGTCTGCCCCTGCCCCAGTTGTCAGGACGGAGGAGGGCGCTACAGGCAGCCAGGCCCCTGCTCGGAGCCCCCAGGCCGGTTCCTGTTTGATTCTCTCCCTCTTGGCAGCCTGAGAGGTGAGCGCGGTCTTCCTGTTTTACAGTGGGGGAGAATTGAGGCCCAGAGAGGCCCTGGGACTGAACAGAGCTCGGGTTCTGTCTGAGATCTGCCCAACCACGGTGGTCGCTCTGCCCCTGGCTGCTCCCTCCCAGTAGACCTCAGGTCTTTCCAGTGAGCTGATCATGGTCTTTGCCACCCTGGAATGGTCACACACAGCCGGCTGCTCTGCAAGGGCGTTTGGCCTTGAGACTCTGCAGCTGTTTGTCTGGGGAGATGCAAATTCCCAAGAGAAAACCCATCTCCGAGGTGTTTGTTTCTACCGTCCACATTCTCCTGGAGACCGCTGCCGTGCTAGGCTTAGCCTTGAACCCACGCCAATTCCTCTGTGGCTGTTAGCAGAGCAAATCATTTATTTTATTATTTTGGTTTTTTTGCTTTGTTTTTAGTTAATACCTGGCAGCTCTGGGGGCCCAGTTTGAAGAAGCATCTGCTGAGTGAGCCAGCAAATGCTACAAGGAATTTACAGATCTCAGGCCACTGAAAAGACTCTTGGAAACTCTCTGTCCTAACGCACCTGCGCTGGGGTCACAGGAGATGCCGCCAGTTCCCTAGTCTGTAAACAAGCACAGCACATCCTGCTGAGCATTGCTAATGGGCGATACTTATAGGCTAAAGAGCAAGTGACAGAAACTAATGTTAGCAGGTCTGGCTCCCTTCTTTGCTGGGCATGCAGAAGACTACATTTCCCAGAACTCTTAGCAGTCAGGTGGGGTCATGTGATTGGCTCCAGCCCACGGAATGTGAACTTAGAGAACAGGGCCCACTTCCAGGCCACGGCATTTAAAAGCCCAGGTGATTTCTCAGCACTGTCCTTCTGGAGACCCTAGAAGGTAAGACAGCAGCGTCACAGAATGAGGTCACTTTCATCAGCCTGGGTCTCTGAGTAACTGGAGCAGAGCCACCTTCCAACTTGCACCTGAAAGGCAACGTCAGAGAGGAAGAAATGGGTGTATTTGTCACTGCAGCCTTGCCTGCCCTGTTCCCGATGATGGATGCAGGCACCTGGCACAGGGCCCATCCGTGACAGGTGCTGCGCTTCCTCCAGTCCCCTCCTGAGGTGGCTCAGATGGGCGTGAGTGGCGTGCCAGCCCTGCAAGCGTGGGATCAGTGGAGAAGACATCACTAACCTGAAACGCTTCTTCCTCTGTCACACAAAACTGTCTGAAAACCCCAGGGTGGTGCAGTCCCAAGTTCTGGGTTGAACCAGAAGAAAGTATTCATGGTTGACAATGACAGATGGTTTTAAGAAAGCATCCCCAGTGAGGTCTACGGGGGTGATTGCCTAAGCGCTCCTCATAGAAGCTGTCTTCCTGATACCTCTTCTAGACACTTCCACAGACTCTTTGATCACTTAGTCCACTGCCACTGGGGAACACCTCTCACCCACACAGGAGAGACTCAGAGGTGGTCAGTGATTACGGTCCTGTGATGGGAAATAGGATTTGTGACGGTTAGATCTCCTGTGTCATTTCAGACGGACTGTGGTGACCAGCTGTTTGTTCAAATGCCAGCCTCATTGTCTCTGTGAAGGTGTTTTGTAGATGCAATTAGCATCTAGATCAGTTGATTTGTAGTGAAGGAGGTTACCCTCAATAACAGAGTAATTGCAGGTGGGTCTCATCTAATCAGTTGATGGTCTTAAGAACAAAAGCTGAAGTTTCCTGGGGATTTCAGACCATAACAGAGAAATCCTGTCTGAGTTTTTAGTCTGATCTGCAAATCTCAGGATTCCCAGCCTACACAGCTGCGTGAGCCAGTTCTTTAAGCTCCACTGCCCCCCCCCCCTTTCATCTCTCAGTTCTATTTTTCTGCAGAATCCTGGGTGATTCAGGGTTTCTCTCCCATGCTAATCTGGTGAGTGGTGGCTGCCATGGAGCGGTGTGCTGTCAAGAAGGATGCTGAGGCCACATCAAGGCTCAATGACTGATGTCAACGTGAACACAAATTCCGTTAGAGCAGAGAATTTCTCGGAAGTTAGTGTGCCTTCAGGACCATGGACAGCACCCACAGCATCCCTGTACCTGGTGATGAGTTGTTGCCAGAATGGCTGATCTTTTAGCCATGCCCGCCGTGAGTACAGCAATGAGGAAATCGCACCGCTGCAGACCCATTTCACAGATGAGAAGACAGAGGCCCCTGAGAAGTCTTTGCATGAGGTCATGCTGTTAGTCACCAGGAAGCGAGTACGGGTGTTAAATACATATCAAACTTTCTTTCCCCCCAAGAAAAGGAGATTCTGAACTTTGAAGAGATAGTTCCTGCAGAGATAGAGTAGGCCTCTCACACCTCTGTACATGAAGCCCTCACACGTCAGGAGGTCCTTGAATCTGCCACACCACAGGTGACTACTAGGAAAGGCTCTGTAGAATGCAGCCAGGCGTGCCCCCAGTGGAGGGTCCCCTGACCCCCTCCCGCATGCACACCTCCCGCTTGGTGTGGGCTTGGGGGCTACCCCGTGGGGAGTCCTGAGTCCTAGTGCTGGGAAGGGTGTGGATAATTGACAGGAGAGCCTACAGTGTGCAAGGCCTTTCGTGGGGCTCGGGGCCCTATAACAGCCGTCTCTAATCCCTGGCCTGGCCTGTGAAGACCTGGACCTTAGGGTAGTAGGTGAGCAGTGGGTGAATGAACAAAGCTTCATCCGTATTTGCTGCCACACCCCATCATTTACACTGTCGCCTGAGCTCCACCTCCTGTCGGATCAGCAGAACCGGTCCCCAGTACCAAAAAGGTCACTGCAGTGCAGGGCTTCTGTGAAGGTTTCTTGAGTGGCTGAAGGAATGTCCAGGGCAGAACTGGACAGGAAGAGAGCAGAGGCTGACATGCCCAGGCCCCCTGGAGTTGGGAAGTCTCCTCCTTCCTCCCAAAGTCTGAGGTTTCCAGGACCATCAGGACCACTGAGGTCAATGTATTTGGTCCGTGTGTCGCTGGTTGGCCTTATTGCCTATGGACAGCTGCTTGCCCTGCCACAGCATGGCCCTCTGGGAAGCACTGTGTCCCACTCTAACCGGATGACCTCAGCAGGCACAGGTACCCGCTTCTCAGAGCACACTGATGATCAGCAGGCCAGGCATCCTGCTGCGACGAGCAGCCAGGCTGAGATGAACTCTGCCTCCAGACCTGGTCTGTCTACCCAGCAGGTGGGGTGCTTCCGGCCTCCCAGGAGAGGGAGGATGGAGTTGTGGCTGGGATCTTCCTAGCTTTGGTGTAGCGCTGGGAATCCTGCCAGGATCCAGCCAGGCTTCTGACAGCAGCTGCTGCATGAATGAGAAACGATTTTGACTTTGTGTGTGTTTTTGTGTGTGTGTGGACTTCTGAACATGGTGGGGAGGGGCTGGGCCGTACAGCCAGAGGGGTTCAAATGGCAGATAGCAGGGTAGGGGCCCAACCAGGGTAGATCCCACCAGAGGCCTTTGTAGGGTCTGTGCCTGGGGATGCGGGGATGCTGCCCTAGCTGTTCAGGTCCCAGAGGACGTATCTCACTGGGCTGCCCAGTGTCCAATCTGAGCTGTTCTTTGCAGCCACTAAGACCCATTCTGGGTCACTCCTCGGGGTGTGCAGGGCAGGCAAACCATTACAATATTAGCAGAAGTAAAAGAGGATTAAGGCGTTAAATCTGTGGTAGGGAAAAGAAAGCAAATTCATCTCACACACTTTAAAGCCAAACAGAACGACTTCCGGATCCTCTGCTGGGTTGGGATTAGCCTTGCCTGGATCCCCATCTGCCTGGGTGGATTAGCTGTGCCCGTGTGAATGGGGTGTGGAGTTCCAGGAAAGCCTCGGGGTGGGTCTGTGAGGCCCAGGCAGGGCTTGGCCCCTGTGAGGTGGAGTCTGCCCTTGGGGTGTCTTACGGGCTCAGGCAGCAGGAGGGAATTAGGGTCCTTTGAAGAAGCTCCAGGTGCAGTAGCAGAGGCAGCTGATTGGGGCCCGGGAGCAACCCCTCTGAAAGGCGGGCCAGGAAAAGACAAGGCGCTAATCAGCAGAGCACAGTACACGCAGCTTGGGGTTCACCAGGGGGCAGGGGGGCAGGGGGCACAGGGAGGGAACAGGAGTGGTTCTCAGAGCAGATGAAAGCCCTCATCAGCCTCCTCGAGAGCCTCCTGGTGGCCCAAGGGCTCAGACTTCCAGAGTTGTTGCTAACTTGATTGTGCATTCATTCGCTCACGAGTGTCTATTCATTTTTGACAGTGTGGCAGGCACTGTGGCAGGTACAGAGGATACTTGGGCAAACCAGGCGGATACAGGCATCTCTGCTCCCAGGAGACAGCGATCAGTCACTGCAGGGTTACAGGCGACTGACCAGTGGCCCACACACGGGGGCTTCTCGGGGCACGGGAGGTAGCTTTGGCTGGAAGAGCTATTCAGAGCGGGCTTCCTGGAGGAAGGGGAGTACAAATAAAGAGCTAGGTCATGACCACAATCCTACGAGGCAACTTCTCATGAGCATTAGTGCAACTCCAAAGCGGGTCACATGCATTGTCTAGTTTAATATCCGTGACAATTTCCACGGCTCCCTCTGCTTTTCAGATGAGAAAACTCAAGCAGAGGGAGACCGTTTGTCAAGGTCACAAACTAAAAAGTGAAGGTCGCTGAAGAAGCAGGAAGCCGCTGGGGGAGACAGAGGCCGGGATAGAGCCCTTCAGCCCCAGGACTTTGTGGAGACGGGAGGAGCCGGGCTGTAACAGGAAGTGGGTGGTGGATCTAGTGCGTGGAAAGGCTGAGGCAGATTCAGCCGGGTCCTGGTTGGAAGGGGCGGCCGCCTGAGGCAGGCACGATGGAGGAGCCAGTCCCAAGGAAGACCCCCACCCGAGGAGGACCACGGTGCAAGGGTGGGACGCTGGATCACTCCCGGGCCTGGAGTGACTGTGAGAGTTTCCCGGAGCCTGGAGACCTTGACCAGACCTCCAGGCAGAGAGCACGCGGAGCACCTGGGAGGATGAGGGGAGCCTTACTCCAAGTAGGGACCCCTGGGGGTGCCCAAGTTAGGGCTCCTGGTGCTGCTGTGCATGAGAACGATCCTGTTGCTTCTGTGTCCTGGGAGCAGAGAACATACAGTGTATCCTTCTGTCGGGATCTGAGTATCCGGGGGGAGTTAATACCTGGTCCCCAGAAGCCTGGGGTTAGAGAGGAAGGGTTGAACTCAAATCCGGTTGCACCACATGTGAGTTCTGGGACTTGGGCACAAAACCCAACCTCTCTGCCAGGTAGGGCCCTCTCTGCCTTAACATGAGTAATAGTGCTCCGGAAGATCTGGTAGACTACCGATAGTTTAGGGGCACCTGCTTGATAAGGGCCTGTTCTCACACAGGAAACCGACCCCAGTTCCAGAGAAAACACCATCCAGCAGGTGGTGGTTGCCAGTTATTGGTCAGACATCCAGGCCTAAGCCAATCAGCATATGGCATTCCTTACAGCAGCCCAATCAGATGAAGGGGTACAGTGTGCAGGTGGTTATTGGTGATGAAAACTTTCTCTGTCTCCTTGGCTGGGAATGGTGTAGGTTCTGGTTGCTGGGCGGCTGGCAGTCATAATGTGCACAGAAGCCAGCGTCTGGGGCTAATTCCACCACTTGGAGAGTCCCGAGTCACAGCCCTGATGGCACTGTGCCTGTGGTCACCAGAGTAAAACGTATCCAACCTCTGGGTCTCCATTCCATGAAACTGAGAATCCCACGAGGGGTTTGGGGCGGCCTCCGTGGGAGAGCCCTTGCCTGGCGCGGAGGAGGGGCCTTCACTAGGGGCTTGGTGGAGCCCCTTTCCTTGTCCCCAGGGCTCTGCAGGTGCCATCATGTTTTGCCGGTAGTCCTCGGTGCCAACGTTCAGGCAGCAGGTGTGACGAGGGCTGGGACTCAACACGTGAGACACTGGGGGCGGCCGCCGAGTGGGACAGGGGTCGGCGGGGCGCTCACTCGCTAGCTGGGGGACACAGGGGTAAGCCGGTGAGGTAACAAGATGACACCGGGAGGAGGACTGTAAGGACGACCCAGGGTGACACGCAAGGGAGCCGCCAGCAGAGAGGGTCAGCCAGCCACGCCTGGGAGGAGGTGGCCGGCGGTGGGCGGCAGCACTGTCCTTCCCCGCAGCACCCTGTCCCCACCCCGCCTCACCCTGTGGCCCAGGAAGTGTCAGTCTCCCCGCCCCCCCCCCCCCGCACCCACATGTGTGCACGCACCCACACGCATGCATGTCAGCTGACCTCCCCTGGTCGCTAGACCTTTAGGCTACTGCTTCCCGCTGTAGGGTAGAAACAGGACCCCAGACTGACGCTGGGTGAGCCCGGGAGAGGGGGCAGCGCTGGCAGGCGTGGGGCGGGGGCCCTGGGTCTGCCCTGTGCGCAGCTCCCTCCCACACCCCGCTTCCGGGCTCACAGAAGCAGGAGGCAGGACACAGAGGGCTCGGCTCAGCGGATGGTCTTACTTACCTCCCACCTCTGCTCGACTCCCCACTGCCACGGGGAAGACAGTCACCTCTCAGAACTTTGTCCTCTGGGAGATGGGGGAGCTGATGTCTCCCCCAGCGGCCCAGTATCAGTTCCCGTCTTTCCTTTTTACGGGACCTTTTAAAAAGTGCAGAAAAATATGGGGTTGGAATATTCCGGTTTTACAGAGAGGAAAACTGAGGCGCAGAAACATTAATAATGACCAAGAGGCACCCAGCCTGGCAGTGGCGCAGCTGAGCCCACACTCTTAGCAGCGGGGCTGTGAAACTACCGAGGCCGAGAGGCTGTGCTAGGCTCGCGGGGCTCGGCAGGCACAGCAGGTGGCTGGGAGCGGAGGTCCCTGGCCAGGTCACCTGCTCCTTACAGCAGGCTGGGCGTGCTGTGTTGGACACGGGTCTTAGTAGTACCCAGTTGCGGTGAGACCCAAAGGTCAAGTTAAGAGAAGGCACTTGTCACCCCTGGTTCCCAAGAGGGGCACACAGAAGGCGGGAGGGAGGGGAGCCCGGCAGCCCGTGGTGTTCCCGGGCAGCAGGCGGCAGGTGGGCTGAACCAGCGCTGGCCTGAGCGGTGCTGGTGGCTCTGAGGTGGAGGAACCCAGTCCTGCTCCAGGTGGTGAGGGGAGGGGTGACAGAGATGGCCGGGGCCAGGTGCTGACCAGCTGGTCTGCGCAGGAAGGACGTTGTTCTCTTGACCACCTGGGAGGCATGGTCTCTCCTCACTCCCCAAAAGGTCCTCGAAATGTCTGAGTGCCCGGCGCACGGACAGTAATAAAATGTAGTTAGAGCCCATGTCAGAGGCGACACGTGCTTGTCGTCTGGAGTGCTAGAAATGTAAAGAAGGAAAACATCTGCGTCCTGAATGTAACGGCCAAACAAGCTCGGAAGCCCCGATTCCGCAGGAGTGGGAGGGGCGGGAGAGGCAGCCAGGGACTCAGAGGCTCCGGGACCCCCAAGGAGGGGACTTCTGCTCAGTCCCAGCTTTGCTGGTCGCTCACACAGGGGCTCTGTCCTCAGACCTATGCCCCACCCACAGTCCTAGGCCCCGCTCTGCAAACCTATGCCCCTCCCCACAAACCTATGCCCCGCCCCACAGAATTATGTCCCCCCCCCAGACCTATGCCCCGCCCCATAGACCTATGCCCGCCCACAGCCTAACATTCAGTCCAGCGTCAGCCAGGGTTCAAGTTGGAAGCCAGAAAGGCCGAGTTCAATTGAACCAGGCCACCGGTTGCTGGTGCCTGTAAGCAAGTGACTAAACCCTTCTGTGCCTCAGTTTCCTCATGCAGGAAATGGGAGCTGAGCCCGGTGGCTTAGGTCTGTTATTCCTGAGCTCTAGAAGGCTGAGGCGGGAAGAGTTCACGTTCAAGTCCAGCTCAGGCAACGTAGAGACTTGGCAAGATAGTGTCTCAAAATCAAAACCGAAAGATGAGCTGGGGATGGGCTCAGAGAAGTCCCTGGCTCCGTCCTCAGAAACAGGCACGTGCGCCCACACACACACACACACACACACACACACACACAGAGGACGCGGGGCTAGGAACCGTATCCGTCTCACAGGCTGTCCTGACGACACCTCAGTTAAGATAGTCAAAGCGTTTTGTGTGCCTGTGGGACACAGAGCCCGATGCAGACACTGTTAGGTGCCTGTGGCGAGGAGACAGGTTGGCCCCTGCCCTTGGGGTCCTGGCGTGAGTGAACGTGGAAACAGTGTGAGCCAGGCACGCTGACCTTGCACCTACACTTGACAGCTGTCCCCGCTGTGGCCACCACAAGGAGTCCCTCCCTGGTCCGCAACCGGGGACATGAAGAGGGCGCCACCCTCTGCCATGCAGGGAGCCCTGGGTTCCATCCTCAGCATCTCCAAATAAAAATCAATCAGTATAAAGAATATGAAATAGAGCGTCTGATGGAGGTGACCTTTCCCACAGGCGGGAGCCTCAGTGGGAGCAGCTGTCCCCACCCACCTGGGACAGCGTGGGCACCCGCAGGCCCAGGACCTCGGCCCTGGCACACAGCCATCCTTTTCTCAGTTCCTTTCTTTTCTTACTTTCTTTTAAAAGTTTATTTATTTATTTTTGAGACAGGCTGTTGCTCTGTAGCCCAGGCTGGTCCTGAACTCACTATGTAGCCCAGGCTGGCCCTGGGCTCTTGGCAGTCCTCTTGCCTCAGCCTCCCGAGTGCTGGGATTACATGTGTACGCCACCACACCTGGCTTCTGTGGTGCTGGGGAATTGAACTCGGGTACTTAGCGCTTGACTCAGCGCTTGCTAGGCAAGTACTTTAACTGCTGAGCTGTTCCTCCAGCCCTCTTTTTACTTCCTTAAGTTGTTTTTCAGTTTGTCTGTTTGCAAAGTTTACATATTTTCACTTTGCGAACCCCAGATGATTCAAGAAAGCAGAAGAAAGGAAACCTATTCCCTGGAGTCTTTTCGCTGAGGAACAAGTGCCGATGACTGCAGAGCCCGTGCGTGCGCACACACGCACACACACGCACACACGCACACACGCGCCCAATGTTACACAAATTGGACCAAATTAAGCACCGTGCGTTGCCATTCATGTCTTCCTCCTCAGCGTGGGCGACAGGCAGCTTTCAGGACCGATGAGGGCGGACACGTGTCACCTTTTCAGCAGCGGGCGGGCGCAGCGTGAGTCGCTTGATCCGGCTGCCGTGGACGGACACGCAGCTGTTCCCATGGGAGTCCTGTAGACAACTCTCCTTAATAAAATGCACTGCTGGGCGAGGGTGGAGTGTCCGGCGGGAGTGAGGCCCAGGTTCTGGCCCAGCACTGCAAAAACCAATCAATTAATTGCAAATGCATCTTCTCCCACCAGTCTGGGATTGTCCAGTGGTAGAAGTTCTGAGTCGGTTTGTCATATTGGGTTGGGGCTACAGCTCCGTGGCCAAAGCATTTGCCTAGCAGGCCCAAAGCCTTGGGTTTGATTCCCCAGCACCACATAAAACCTAGTTGGGTGTGGTGTTACATGCATATAATTCCAGCATTCAGAAGGCTGAGGCAGGAGGATCCCTGTGAAATTGAGGCCAGCCTGGGCTACATAGGGAGGTCAGGACCAGCCTGGACTACAGAACGAGCCCTTGTTTCAAGAAAAAAAAATTGTTTGAGGTTACTGCGGGTCTGTTTCACCAGGCATGGGGGTCACATCTGTGAGGAAGGTAGCCAGGGGCTCAGGGGTAGCAAGCCACACACTTGGCCAATTATAAACACAACGTTTTGACATAAATGGGTGAATTTACCATGTGATTACCCACAGCGGAGGAAGATGCTGACCTTCCCCCAAGCTCATGCCGGAGTCGGACGGTATTAATTTTCTTCCTCATGCTGGCAGCTGGCACGTCAAAAGCCGTTGTCGCCCTGGCCTGATGACTGAGAGCTACCGAGGACTGGCCCAGGTGTCCGGGATGCCCCCTTTTTAAAGCTGCCGTTTATGGAGGACGGTGCGAGGCAGGTGCTTCAGGCTGAGCATGCCTGCAAATCCTAAATCCGAAAAGCTCCAAATCTGAAACTTTTTGAGAGCCAACAGGATGCTGGGAATGGAAAATTCCACACCGTGAAACTTTGCTTTATGTATAAAATGATTCAAAATATTGTATAAAATCACCTTCCGGCTGTGTGTAGAAGATGCGTATGAAACGTAAGTGAATTTTGTGTGCAGGCTTGGCTCCCGCCACCACAATATCTTATTATGTATATGTAAATATTTCAAAACCTGAGATAGGCTCCCGAGTGCTCAGGATCGTGGGCGCTCAGCTGGCGCTGTTTCTGTCTCTTTTAAAGAGGAGGAAGTCCGGTCACGAAGGGTTAAGCATGTTGACCCGGGCTCTGTACGCTCGTTCACAGAGTAGCTCTCGCCACTTGCGTGGGAGGGTGTATCGCCCGCTGACCGGCGTTTCCAGGGCCTCGTTGGTCCGGACCTGCTCTTGACCTCATTAACACAGGACCTTCCAGGGCTTGTGCTCCCATTGGTAGGTGAGGATTGACATGTCCACCGCTCTGGGGCACAGTGAGGGCTTTTTTTTTTTTTTTTTTTTTTTTGAGACAGGTTCTCAATCTGTAATCCAGGCTGATCCTAAACTCACCATGGAACCCAGGCTGGTCTCAACATCACAAGAATCCTCCTGCCTCAGCCTCCTGAGTGCTGGCATTACAGACAAGCACCACCACGCCTAGCTGGGAATTGACGTGGGATGGTCGGAAGAACGCTTAGCCCAGTGTGTGACACAAAAGAGCTTTGACAACCGTCCTTTAACAAGCGTGATGCACTTCTGTAATTGCAGCACTCTGGGAAGCTGAGGCAGGAAGGTTGCAGGGTGGGTCTCAGCCTGGGCAACTTAATAATACAGAGAGACTCTATTGCAAAGTAAAAAATATAAAAAGGGCTGAGCTCAGTGCAAAGCAGGAGGAGAAGCTGGAACCAGGGGCTTTAAGTACACAAGCTCCCCTCGGTCTGTGATGGAGAAGGGAAGAAGGAAGCCCAGTCCACCTGTAGGCTGTGAGGGAGGGTGGGGTCGGGCAGCAGGGAGCGAGGGGCGTGTGGGTGCGGAACCGCAGGGGTCCTGCTTGGGGTGGCCTCGAGGACAACAGAAAGGGCTGGAGGGACTGGGCCAAGGGGACATCACTTTCACCGAAACAGGCAGAAGGCGGGCATTCAGCTCTGCGCATTTGGACCTGGATGGCACTGGCGCCACCCAGGGAAAGAAGCCAGGCCCTGAGAGCCACCACTCTCCTGGAAGATGGGGGCTTCTTTAGGCCTCAGGGCCTTTCTGGGAAACCTCTGATACTCGTCACAGCTTCTGTGATGCCTCTACCATCGGGACAGAGCCAAAATGGCTCCAGGAGCAGGTGAGGACATCACCAGGTGGGTGCCCTACCCCTCCCCGGCTCATAGCAGAGATGCCAGAGGCGTCATGTGATGCCCTGGACCCTGCCGCTCCGTGGACAAACTCTTCTGGCTGGGAAATAAGACGTGGAGGATGATACGAAGAGGACATGGAAGCCGTCATGGTTTGGATCTGGGTATCTCCCAAAAATCTCGCATGTTTGGAAAGTGATTCAATCTTGGGGGTTAATCCACCAATTTCCTGAGCTGCACTGGGGCTTGGCCTGGAAGATTCTCCTGCTAGCTCCACCCTCCTCTCCGTCTCCTTCTTGTCTTATCATGCCCTAAGCAGCTTCTCTCCAGCCAGACCTCCCGCCATGCCCCTCCACTGTTACAGCCACCCACGTGTGGACTGTGGCCTTCTGAAACTGAGCTAAGGCAAGTCTTCCTCCAGTAAGTGGTAGGTGCTGGGTATGGCGTCCCAGCAATGTGTAAGTGATGAAGGTGGGGACAGGGGGCTTGAGAGGTTGTAGCAAGGGGGACAGGGCTAGTCATAATGTTGCAGACTAAATACATATTTGGGTTGCCTTGAGGATACCTTGGGAGAATTCAGTAAAGAATGGAATTATTTATAATCATCCCCAGTGGGTTTTTGGAGTCACCTTGGTTCTAAGATGACACCATAAAAATAATGGGTGGCTGTGGTAATTATCAACCACAGTTCTTTATTGCAATTGAGAGTTTTTAAGAACTTGGATTCTGGGGCCACATCTAGGCTTGATCACATCTTGATCGGCCATATCCCTCAGTTTTCTCTACTAGGACGCGGGTCCAATGCGTTCTGATTATCAATGGCTATAAAACCCTAAAACTGGGTGGCAAATAGCTCTGGCTGTGCTCTTAGGATCGTGATTTTTGAGGTGAGTTGGGGTGGGGCACAGGGGCGATGACTCGGCTCTGTACCAGATCGTCTGAGGTGCCACCTGGGAGGTTTGGAGGAGCCCAGTGAGCCAACCGCTCTGCCAAGGTGAGACCGCGGGGCGGGCGCATTTTAGGTTTAAATTGTCACACCCTTCCTTTCCTCCCTCCCTGCCTGCTGAAGCGCTTGCCAGGCCACTCAGACTCAAGGAGAGAGGAGACGGGCTGCGTCTCTACACAGGCTGAAAGTCAACACATTCACCATCCTGGTTTATACCCGTCTCTGGTACTTTCCTCGGAGATGTGAGTTAATTAGTTAATACGTGGGAAGCACTTAGAACAGGGCCGGGCATCTAATGAGTGCTTCGTAGATGCCAGCTGTGATTATGATTGTCATAGTGTGGTGGGTACTATTGGGGCACCGTGGTCTCTGTGGAGGATGCAGGTTCAAGGTCGAGGCTAGGGGGGGATCTGGCTGCTGAGAGCAACCTGTCTCCTGCTTCCCTCAGGCCAGAGCCCTTCCAGATTCCTCCCTGGTTTGCAAACCCCCCAATTCTCTCCGCCCTCCCCCCTTTCCCCAGCCCCAAGGCGGAGAAGCTCTGGAAACCACTCCTGACTGATGCGCTCGATTCCTGGGGCGTCTTCTGAGCTGCGATATTGTCAGTACTAATTTAGTGTCATTAAAACCCAGCCATTATTAGCAACTCTGCAAGCAGGTGGATGTGCCGCTCCAGTTGCAGCAAACGAAGCCACCACCACACTGGCTGCTCCAGGAGGTCGACCCTCCTGGCCTTGGCAGGACGAGTGCTCAAACCCAGGCCCAAGATGGCTACAGGGGGCCTAGGGGACCTCGATTTCTACCTCGACCCTCCAAGCCGGAGACCCCCCCAGCCCCTGACCAGCCGACACGGGGCACCATGTGACCCTTCTACTTTGTTACATGGGAGCCGCCTGTGAGGGGACGGTGGCCTGGACTTGGGTCTCCGAGCCTGAGCTCTGGAGCACATGAGCTGGGTGACACTTGGAGGGTGCTTCATCCCTCCAAGACTCAGTTTTCCCAGCCCTGTGTGGGTAAGAACACAAGTTCTCGCCAAGAATGCAGATTCCTGGCTCCCCCTGGTGCTGACCGAATTGAGAAAAGCAGGCCTTCTCCTCCCTGAGCTTGAGGAGGGCGGAGAGGCGGGGCACTGAGGGGCGGACAGTGACCAGTCCCGTTCTGGGGTCTTGGAGGAGCAACGCTCACAGAGAACTTGCTACGGACAGATACCCGGGAGCTCGTGGCCCCGCACCAGGTAAAGATCCCACGGGAGTGGGCTCTGTCCACTGTGTGCGACAGTGGTCACATGATGGCTTGTTCGGGGGTCGCTCCAGGAAGAAAGAGAACTTCCTGGTGGGTGAAGAATGGAGGGAGAGGGAACAGGACCTGGGATCTAGACCTCAAACATGATCAGGCCCTTACATCTGAAATTCAGCTGACCTTGGCATTTGAGTGTGTACCATTGGCTGCTATTGGGAGACTGCCCTCCTCCTCTGGGGCGGGGCCATGTTTGTCTAACTCCAAGGCTGATCTCAAAATGGGTTTGAACATCTTAAACCTCCATCCGGCTAACTCCTTCACAGGATTCCTACCCCAGCACCGGCCTGGCCCAAATGCCCATCCGAGGCCTCAGCTGCCAGGCCTTACCTGCACAGCTGTGCGCAAGGAAAGAGGAAGGAGGCAGGTAGCCCTGCCAGGGATGGGGCGGCTCTGCTACCTCTTAAGCTGTGTGACTTTAGGGAACTTACCTCCCCCTCTGTGCTTCCTTCTTCTTGGTAGTAAAATACAGATGATTCCCGCCCACCCAGCAACTCAGATTGTTGACTGCGTCCGCCACAGAAGAGCTGCAGACTTGCTTAGCAGATAGCCAAGCCCCTCAGGGTGAGCAGTAAACAACCCATTGAACAGATGAGCAGGCTGAGGAGCCTCGTAGCAGAGGATGCTCAGAAAGCTGACAGTCATCCCAGATTTTTTTCCTGCTTCCTTGGTCCCCACGAACCCCAGCTACCTCCATGGCTGCCCTTGGCTGGAATTCCCAGAACTGTTCTCCCAGCTTCCCCGCAGGACCTGAGCACAGCACCCCAGGAATCGTTCACCTGGCAGGCAGGGTCCAGGTGAGATGCCAGCACCTGAGGCTGAACAGAGGAGGGGGACCGACAGTGCCCACTGCGGCCAGCGAACAGTGGGGGGCACATCACGGTACCCAGCTGCGTCTACATCCTGTGTGTCCCCAGGAACACGTGAAACCTCCACAAAGTGACCAGCCTGTCCCGGTCAGCCTGGGGCTGTCCTGACTGTAAAATGAAATGTCCGGCGGCCTTGGCATGCCCAGACAGCCGGTCACCTTCACATGGAAGCACTTAGGCTTAAAGCAAGGTGCCTGACTCTAGAGACCCCGGGAGTGAGGCTTGGCTCGGTGACTCGCCGACTGTGTGACTTAGGCCAAATTATTTACTTTTCCCGTACTCCAGTGTCCTTATGTGTAACATGGGAGTGCTAAACCCCATCTCGTGGAGAGCCCGTATGTTCAGCGAGATCACGCTTGTGGAGCACTCGGCCGAGGGTCTGGAGCCCGCCATCGGCCGTGATGTGCCAGCCACTGTCATTTCTCAAGCCTTCCTTTTGTTACTGGGTCCAAGCCCATCTGCTCACCACTCGAGAGCCAGTACTCGGGAGACGCGAGTTGGAGGGAAGAAAATTAGGTTTATTCAAAGGTCAGCCCTGAAAAGATACAAGATCATGACATTCTCACTGCTGTATCTTGGGAAACTCGGGCACAGAAAAGGGCTTTAATAGCAAGGGAGAGGAAGAGTGGGGGACCGAGGCAGGAAGGTGACATCCTGAACGGGGTCTTTGCTGCCAGGGTGTGCATCTCTTTTCTCTGTCTTTCTGCCTGGAACACGCAGTTGACTTTCACCTCCTGGAGCTAATTCTTTAGATAACACACTATTTCTCACAAGGCTATAATAGGGAAGGAACACTGCCCATTCCAGTGTTAGTTGAGGGTCACCAAGGGTGCTGGGTTCTTGAAGTTTAAAGAAAGATTGCTTGGCCGTTAACACCATCATTTAGGTGTGGCTTTTTGAATTTGGGATGCTGGGCACAGGGAGGGAAACCAAAGGACAGCTTACAAAGGACAGCCACTGTTCTGCTTTCTCCAGGGAAGACATTGTGTGGACCCACTCACCTCACGCAGCACCTGCTGGTCCTGCGCCCTGCAGGCGCGAAAGCCAGAGATGAGAACGATCCGGGTTCTGTCCTCGCCAGAAAGTTCTATGTGCATCCTGGCCATAACAAGAAATAAAACATGTTGGGTCAGGTGTAAAACCAAAGGCTAGATCACTTAATGACACACCTACAACAGGTGAAGATCATGCCCTGTGAATAATGCCTCTGCAGACTTCTTGAAAAACAAAGCCCAAACCCCAAATCAAAGCCTCTGATCACCTCTTAGAAGAAAGCCTTTGTCATGACCAAGGAAGTAGCGATCACGGGAGGCTCCTGCAAAGAGGTGGCTTTTGAACTGGACTTCAAAGAACAAAAATTGGACACCAGGTGTGACAGAAGACAAGAACATGGGATTATGAGCCCCGTAGGACACGCCCGGGTGCATGCACACATTCTGGTTTTCCGGGCAGTATGATCTTAGCGCGTGGCTTTACATCTCTGAGTCCAAATTTTTCTCATCTACAAAATTAAAAGAGTGGAAGGAAAGGGCCCAGAATAGGGGCCTGACGCAGAGGTGGTGGCTTACCAGGAGCAGGTCAGTCAGCACTGGGGGCCCATGTGAAAGGCTGTTTACGTATTCAACAGACTGTCATGGAATCCTAGATGAGGGTTTGCACACACGTGTGTATGTATGTGCCTCTCAGCTCACCGAGCTTCAATCCCAGGGGAACCTTGGTTGTGAAGGCCAAACAGAGAAGCCTTAACAGTTTGGATTAGCTGAAACTCCAGAGGATATTGGGAGAGTAAGGACAATCATGTTGGGAGAAACTGGAACTTGTAAGAAAGGCCTTAAAGGCCTCATTAAAGACTTCCGATTTCTCTGTTTGTGCACTGGGGAAGCGCCGAAGAGGAGGAATCAGAGGAAGATTTGGACAACTTGTTACCAGACCCACGTCCAGCTGTTCACTGCTCAGAAGCCAACACTTGGGAGACCAGAGTTAGCAGACAGGAAACCAGGTATAATCGGGGGCTGGCCATGAGAAGTGGGGGTGGGGAGATGTCATCTTCAAAGCTGCATCTTTAGGAACTCAGGTGTATTTTTTAAAAAAGATTCTTACAGGGAAGTGCAGGGGGAAAGAGGCAGGCTTTCCCTGCTCAGTGTGTGCATCTCCTTTTAACTTTTTCTCTGGATGGAACGTCACAATGGACCTTGACTTCCCGTGTCTGGTTCCTGTAGTTCTTGAGACAGACATATCACCTTTGGGCACGTGAAACCTCACAGCAGTTCACGTGTTGTGTGTTAGCCGATGCGTAGGGAAGGTTTTGCCTAATTCTGATGTAATCTGAAGGTCACCGGACGTTCTGGGTTCTGTAAATTTAAAGACCACTTACTTAGCAGTTAACATCTTAATCATTTGAGTGTATCCTCCTTTGAATTTAGAATGTGGCGCAAAGGGAGGGAGTGCAAACCTGCCAGGGACAAGGGCGAAGGAGTGGCCACTGTCACAAGCTTGAGGTGGCTCTCTCTTCCTCCCTCCCTCTTTCCCTCCCTCTCTGCTTTCTTTCCTTCCTCTCTTCCCCTTCCATTTCCCTTCCCTTCCCTAATCAAATAATCTCATGAAGAAATATAAAGCCTGTGAAATTTCAGCTCTGATCATTAGCAGTGAAAGGACGGGCGTCCTGCGCGGCGAGGTCAGGAGAGGTCTAGCCTTGTCACGAGGCTCAGGGAAAAGCTCAGGCAACCCCAGCGACTGGCAAGACCTGGAGGAGAGCGTGAGCTTCAGAGAGCAAAGGCCGCAAAGGGTTGTGGGCAACGCACAGCGCGTGGGCAGAAAGAGCAGAGTCCGGCAGCCCGCATGCGCGTCTCTTTGCCATTGGCTTCAGCTGGTTATCCTGAGACGTTGCAGACAACAGGACGTGCTGGCAAGCCACACTCTGTAGGAGGAATTCACTCTTGTATAGCAAGTCCCATTTGCGAGGTGTCCCCACTGTCTGAGGAAGGGACAAGTGTGACGAGTGACTCTGAGTCACTACGCTCTTTGGCGGGAAATCCGGCGATGATCTTGAGGTGCAGGAGAAGCCTGACCTTTGTGGCGGATGGCCCAGCCTGCTCGGGGCCTTCCCCGCACCCGGCTCCCTTGGCTTCAGGAAACGGTGGTGTGTGAGCCTGCTAATCTCTCTTCTGTTTTAGGAGTCTCGGGAAGACTTGCTGGAGTTCTGCTGACAAAGAGCAGGCAGAAAATCATTGACTTTTTCCCCCACAGAGGGAGAGATGAGGATGGAGAGTCAGGTGATTTGGGCTCTTAGAGGCCAGCGTCGGAGAAGTATCTTTCTTTTTCTGGGACTTGGGTTCAGGAACAGATTAGCAAGAGAAAGCAGATAGCTTTCCGCAGTAGGAGTTTCAGGGTACTTGGGAGCCTTCGTAAGGCAATGGAGCCCCAAAGAAACAGTAAGATGGTGCTTTTTTTTTTTTTTTGAGCACTGGGGGTCAAGCCATCTGTGCACTCAAGGCGTGTGCTTTACCACTGAGCCACGCTGGCCCAACCTGTGTGTTTCTTATGTGGATCTGATGAAGACACGGACAGCTGGTGGAAGGGTATGGGTGGGTCAGAACCACAGCCCAGTGGTAATAAGCTGGAGGGATTCAGAAAGGTCTGTTTGTCTGGTTCTCTTTCATGTGTCCTGGGTCCTCTGCATGCGACGGGACGAGGGTGTCCCTTCCTCTAGGGACAGGGTGGGCAGCTTTAGCATGAGGGTCCCGTGATCTGCTGCAGGGAAGGTCCGAGGAGCCTTCTGAAGTTTCATGACCACCCCGTTTGGGGAAACCAGAGGGAAAGTGAGGGTAACCCTGTGGCTCCTGTGTCCTCCCCAGTGCCAGGGGCTGTATTTTGGGGAACAGACCCTAACCCTCTTCCTCAAATTCACAGTTAGCTTTTGTCATGAGATCAACAGGGAATGCAGAAGCATCAAAGAGGCTGGGGTCATCTGATGACACCCACAGTGGACCGCTCCAAAGCACCGTCAGGACATGGTCAGGCAGCTCTTTGGGGAGTGCCCCTGCCCCCCACAAGGGTAGGGGTGGGGTGGGGGGAGAGTGACCCGGGAGTCCAGGAACACTGTCTCAGAAGGTTCTCTTCTGTGGGAGCCTCCCAGGAAGCCAGCTCCAGGCCTCTAGATTGCCCATCCACCAGAACGAGGGGTTGGGTGCTGACCCACCAGTGCTGCCTCTATCACGGTGAGGTGTCCTGGGGTGTTCACCTCTGGGCTGTGCTCATGCCTGGCACACCCCAACACCTGAACACTGGAGGAGCTCCAGGGAAAACAGCCATGGCACCCCCTGGAGGCCGGATCCCCCAGAGTTCAGCAGGTTAGACCCCGGGGGAACAGCAGGTAGAATCAGAAGAAGCTGAGAGTGTGTGTGGAGAGAGGGGAAAGGTCTCACACCCGAGGGGAGGCTGCTGTGGTTACCCCAGTGAGTGAGGAGGGTGACAGGGTCTATGGGGGTGGCCCCCAAGGGGAGGAGGGGGAAGTGGACATTTTGAGGCCATTTCGTAGATCTGGCTCTGGATTTGTTTTGGGAGGTGGGCGTTGAGAAAGGGAATCTGGGAAGAGGACCAGATGGCAGGAGGGATAGAATGACTGGGTGCCCGGCATCCTATGCCGTGATCTGGAGGTCCCTTAGAGGCACCTGAGTTGGGCCGGAAGCTGGGCACGTGCAGAGGCTCCGTGGGGAGATCCAGACTGGGGTCACGTACCTGTGACTCACAGAGACCAGGGGAATGCTGGGCTGTAGGTGGTCATGAGATCACCTGGAGACAGGCCCCTGGTCAGGTCCCCCAGGCCACCCCCTCAGCCTGCCTCTCTCCGGGGGCGGGGAGTGACATTTCAGCACTTGTGATTCTAATTGAATCTAATTGTCTCCTCCAAGTCGCGCTAAAACCTTTTCAAAGTCCCCTGAAATTAGGGAACATCGATAACACCCCTCCTCGGGGTTTAATCCGTGTCCTCCCCGGAACGGTGATTAATTTTTTACAAGCTAATCATATCTCTTAGGCAGTGTGTCAGCCGGGCATCATTCCTCATCAATAATGGAGCGAGCCCAGCGCGCCCGCTGCTCCTGCAGCCTCCTGCATAATTCACAGGGAGGACTTCAAACAGCGCCAGGGAGGGGCCGGCCGTGCCTCCTCAGTGTCCTTCTGTCCTTCGCAATTATCCGCGTGGGTGGGGAGAGGCAGGAGGGGCAGGAAAAGGGGCTCGGGAGCCCACGTCGGTCCCCATGTTATCATGCCCTCACCTGCCTGGGCCGGATCTCCCTGCTCAGCGGCCCTGCCCCTCGCGCCGCCGTCTCCCCTGGACCCCTCCCGCTCTGCCGCCTGCCCCTCACTGTCCTCTTGCTTCTTCCTAACTGTGACCCGACTTACTCCTCACGCTCTTTAGGCCTGCTTCTGCCCTCTGACCCGCGGCGTCCTAGGAGGCAGATTCTAGGATCGTCCTAGGGGACGCACGACCCCACTTGGCGGAGGAGTAGGCTGAGATCTGAAGAGAGGTCGTGGCTTGCTCAAGGTTGCAAAGAACTACGGTGTGGTGGCTCCTAGGCGGGTGCTCTGCTCCCTGCCATCACCGCCTCCCGCCCTGAGCCTCCGGAGGGGGCGGGTAACCGATGGGCCAGTCCCACGCCCGCCCCATCAGTGTCTACTGGGGGCTAGGAGGAACCCACTGACGTCACCAACTCCAGCGGGGCCTCTTCCCCAGGGACTGGGGCCTGGGTATACAGCTGGGCTGGCTCCTCCCACTCCTGGGTATACAGCTGGCCCTGGCTCCTCCCACTCCTGTGGTTTTGTGAATTCTGAGGTCAAAGCCCAGGAGTCAGGGCCAGTGGGCTGCAGGGACAGAAAATTCTGCAGGAACTGGCAAGTGATGTGCCCTTTCTCCTCCTCTCACAGGCCCGCTGGGCTCATGCCAAAGACTCTGGCCCCCGAAGCCACGTGAGCAGGACTTCACCTAGAGGCCTTGAGCAAACGTCCCTGGAGAACCCGGAGTAAGAAGCGTTTCTGAGCAGAGAGGCCAGCGTGAGGCAGGACTTGGGGGCAGGGCTCGCCTGTGCCTTCTGGGTCGTGGGAAGTGAGGCCCCTTCCTTGCAGGGGTCCCTCTCTCTGCACGGTTCAGGTGGCTGGACAAGGGCTTCCAGAACTCCAGGACTGAGCCCAAAGTCTGGGTCTGCAACCGGAACCTCCTGGCAAAGCCTGGTGATCTCAATGCGACTGGAAACCCACCCCACCCCACCCCGGCCCGACTCCCCACCGCTTTGTCCCCTGCCCTGTGTCTGGCTACAGCTACTAGAGTGACTCACCATTCTGGTTTACTCAGGGACACAAGGCTTTGTGTTAACACTGAGAAAGTTCAGAGCAAACCAGGACGCTCTGGTCACCCCGGTGTCCCTTCCTCCTGGGCAGCCGGCCTGGAAACTCCTGCCTTAAAGAGAAGAGGAGTTGGGGCAGGAGTTCGGGGGCCCCCTCCTGGGGTTTGCAGCCTGGCTCTGCCTGCTTGAGGCTGGGTGGCCTTGGATGACCTTGGGTGACCTCGAGCATGGTCTAGACCTCCTCCATCACTGACTCATCTAAAACAGATGTAGTAATTATAAACACCAACTGAGCGGGCGGCTGATCGAAACTGACTTGGCACAGCACCCAGGCCACGGCAAGGACCCTCGCTACACTCATCCACAGCCAAGACCTGCCAGCCCAGCAAGGCTGCTGTCACCTGCAATCTACTGTCCCCATTTTCCAGCTTGGCACTCAAGGCCTTTGCAGCTAGCCCCGCTGACCTTGCAGGCTCCCTGCCCCCAAAGGTGCCCCCTTACTCAGACAATTCCCTGCACCTGCCCCCCCCACCCTCCAGCTCTCCTGTTTTTCTTCTCCCTTTCACACTGTGTGTGTGTGTGTGTGTGTGTGTGTGTGTGTGTGTGTGTGTGTGTGTGTGATGGAGTCCAGGTGCTTCACACTGAGCTATGTCCCCAAACCCTTTTTCATTTTGATTTTGAGATAGAGTCTTGATACACTGCCCAGGCTGGGCTCAAACCTGCCACTTTCCCTCCTCAGCTCTGCAGAGTGCTGGGATTCCAGGCCCGTGCCATTGGGCTTGTCTTAGTATACCAACTTTAGATCCAGAAATAGAAACCCAAAAATGTCAATACAGTCACTCAATACAGGTCATGCCGAAGCTTAAGGGCGAAGCCCAGAGAGGTGGTTAGGAGTGTGGATTTGGGAGTTAGACCGACTTGGGTTCCAATCCTGACTGGTTTCTCCAGAGTGGCTATGACAGGTGCTTCACGGCCTGGAGTTTCTCCTTCCTCTTTTAAAAATGGAGATTCAGCTCAGGGGTAGAGTGTGCCCCAAGCTCAGGTGCAAGGTCCATCCCCAACATCTCAGAAATGGAGGAGAATCCTAGAATCTACCTCCCAAGACCTTGGGAAGGTACGTTTCCTGCTGTACGTAGTAGGTGCTCAACAAAGATCCCTGAGTGGTAGGTTCTTAGCTGTCTTTAATCTGCTATCTCCTGACCCTTAATCCAGGGAGATCCCAGAGGCCACCAGGACAGAGCCAGGCTGGCCAGGGTTTCAGTCCTGATGAGATTTCTCAGTATTACGTGTGACCTTGACAAGGTCGTGTTGCCTTGGGCCAGAGGCCCATAGCCCACCACCTGGGCCTGGCCCTGCTCTCCTCTGACCTGGCTTCAGTGGGTGCCACAGCACCCCTCAGATTAACTTCTGGCTCCAGGTGGCCCACGGGGTGGGGGCGGGGCCGTGGCGGGGAAGGAGGCCGGGCCTTTAATGCTCAGATCCCGTTTCTGGCGACAACTCTGAATTTGCATTTAAATGGAGGTTTGGAGTCTGTAAATCTCCATTTCCCAACCTCGAGGCCTAATGGTTGTTTAATCGTGTTTAGATGGGTCCCCGGAGCGAGGGGGTTGGTGCATCCTAAATCCAGCAGTGCAGACCAAGATCAAATGAGGGGAGGAAGGGCCTGGCCTGCGCTGCCCCAACAGCCCCCCACAAGGAAAGATTTGGGGGGTGTCGTTGTGCTTGTCCCCCCAGACCCCCTCAAACTCACTTCTACATTGCAAGAGGAGGAGTGGGCAGGCTGTCCCAGCCAGTGGCTGAGAGGTGGCTTCGCGGAGACCTGGCTTTGAAAGCCACCCTGTTGTGATGCTCTGAGGCCATGGTGGGGTCCAACCCAGGAGTGTCGGGCTCACCCGTGACCTGGGAAGAGGGCACTGCAGATCACGTGCGTGGGAGCAAAGCACCTGGCCCACAGCGGGCGCTATGGAAGCTGTAGCCACCCTGACTTCGGATGGACCTCCTGTTTCTGTGCACTTGGCCTTTGGGGGTGCTCCTTGGCTGTGACTCTCAAAACGTCCAGGTGAGCTCCTGGGGGTTCATTTCAAAGGCTTCCCAAGTTTTGAGAAAGGAGCTTTGCATGTGACCACAGCAGTGTCCTCCACCTGCCTTGGCCACTGAGCATGTCTCAAGCCGGCCGCAGCTACAGCTGTGGGCTCTGTGTGCCCGAGTTCAGGTGGCACCGCACGGCCCACTGTAGGCTCGTACTTGACTCAGGCTCAAGGTTATGCTGTCCTTTCTGCAGACACCGAACCGTGAGTCGGCCAGCACTCTTAACGGGGCATCGCATCATCACCCAGTGAGAACCTCACGTCCCTCGATCACTGTCCCTCAGGATCAGAGAGGGGCAGCGGCTGTCCTGAGGTCACCCAGCTGGAGTGTGGAGCCGGTGGGTTTATCCCTCCCTTCTCTGTCTGTGCCCTCCGCTGCATGGAAGGGGCTCTCAGGATTGTCCGGGTTGGCAATAGCTCTTCGCCTCTGCTCCCGATGGCCGCATTACAGGGGGACTGTCCCCCACCAGATCATTTCCATCTTTGGAGGTCACTGCTCTGGGGCTCCTCTGGAACTCAGACTGCTGGGGTAGGTGGGGATTACGGCCTGTGGGTACTCAGTCACCGTCGCCCACTCCAGGGACCTTTCAGAGCCAGGTCAGCCAGGGTGGCTCCCGGCCTCTGCCACTGGCTGAGCTAACAATGGCAAGGTGCAACCTTCCCTCGCATAATGGGATTGCTGGCCTTGGGACAGAGCGAGTGACCATTCCACGGTGGCATTTCCAGCTTTCTTTTATTTCCTTGAATTCCAGCAAGTCTTGGGGACGAGTCAGCTTGAACCGGGGTGGCAAATGAGGTCTCCATTGTCAGAGCAGAAGTGCTCTACGGTGGCACATCCCTGGAATTTCACCACTGGGGAGGCTGAGGCAGGAGGAGCTCAGATCTGAGGCCAGCCTGGGCGATATAGTGAGATGAGAGAAAGAGAGAGAGAGACTGAGACTGACTTGTCTGCTTCTGGTGAGAGGCCTGGGGTTGGTGGCCCCTGGTCATCTGCACAGCTGCCCATCCAGTGGCTGTCTGCGTGACGTGCCTCTATGGGAGTCCAATATCCGGTGATCTAAGGTGGAGTTGGAGGGAGAATGCTAGCACCGCTGACCCTTCCCTGCCTCCCTCACTCCCCCTTTTGTGGAAAAACTGTCACCCCTGAAATGGGCCCCTGATGCCAAGCTCTCTCAGGTCAGTGCCTGGCGCTTAGCAAGCTCTCGGTCACCCGGAGTGTCACTGGAGTTGCTTTGGGGGTGTTATCACAGATTCCAGTGGGGACTGTGTTGCCAGCTTCCACCACCCCTGGGCCCATGACCCAGGGGGCTGGGGCCTTCTCTGGGCGCACCCCTGTTGTCCCCAGGACCGTCTCCCATCCCTGTCTCCTAGCTGAGGGAGGGGTGTTCCAGCGGCTGGCACCCCTGTCCTGACACAGCTGATTGAGAATTTATTTCTGAGCCTGCTCCCCTTGGCCCCCACCACAAAGCAATTAGACCCGTGTTTACCCGAGTGGGTGGCTGTAGTCTGTCGCCTGCCCATCTCCTCTTGCAGGGCTGTCCCACTTCTGGCCTGCTTCGCTCAGGATGGGAGATTTTCATAATCAGTAAAAACAGAACTCAGAGTAGCTGGAGAGGCGACCCGTTTGGGGCAGCTCTGGGGATCAGAACCCGGCCCAGGGGGCTGATTGGGAACCGGTTCCCCTAACCTGGAGGTACCCTGCCGTTTCATCTTCCGGCCTCGGTTGGCCAGAGGAGATCATCACCTCTGACCCAGGCCGGACTCCGTCCAGAGGCTCAGCGGAGCTGGGGTGTCTGCCGGCCTCTCTCTGCCTATGGCCTTCAGTGGCTCCCGGGGGCCCCGGCGGCCATGTTTCCAGCCTCATCCTGTTCTCCCCTACCTCCTTTCCCTCCCAGGAACTGCTGTGTGGGAACAGAACTCCTGCTCGGGATCCTAGCCCCAGGCTCCGCTACGCCCGTTTCTAGTTCCCCAGAGGAGACGCTGAGAAAGGCCTTAGGTGAAGTAGTGTATTTGGGACAGGCTTTCAGGAAGGACCGTGAGGGAGTGGGGAGGGAAAGCTGCGCAAGGAAGAGGGAGAGTCCATGGTAGATGGGTCCGTGAGTGGGTTCCACCCCTGGGCAGCAGGGTCCAAGCCCTCAAGGCGCTCTACCACTCTCTGTGGCTCCTCCCACAGTGACTCTGGGGGGGCCATGGGACTTACCCTGGCCAATGAGACATCAGCTCACTAGCAGCCTCTCTCTGTGGCTCCTCCCACAGTGCCCTGGGAGCCTGGGTCGTGCAAAGGGGACCCAGTAACAGATGCTCGGATGAGGCCACCTTCGACCATGCTCCACATAACTGGCCGATGACTGTGACCACGTGGGCATGCAGCGCCGAGCAGGAGAGTCAACCTGCTGGGCACGGCCCAGTTGCAGAATTCCAAGCAGCTGAGTGATGGCTGTGTCCCTTCGCAGAACCCACTGGGGCTCCTGCTTGCTCTGACCAAGGCCCCGTGCTGGGCCCTCTCCTGTGTCCCCAATGCTGGGCGGCTACTGTAATTACGCCATATGGCACATGGGAGCTTCATTGCACGGTGCCGGGATCGTGGTAAGCGCACCTAACATCGCTTCCTTTCCTCCCCACGTCCTCCTCACCTTCCGAAGTCACTAAGCCTGGTTCCCCGCGGGCTGCCATGGCAAAGTCTTCCCTGTGGTGCAGAAGTGGTCTGAGGAAGGGGAGAGATCACAGCCCTTGGGTTCAGATGGATGTGAGTTTAAATCCAGCTCGACTGTGTGACTTTCTTGCCGAGTCTCACTTTACTGGCCTGTATAATGGGTTCTCTTCCTCCAGGAGCCCCCATGGAGAGGCAACGCCAGGAGTTTCCAGTACACACAGGGTCCCCCAGGGCGGCACCCCAAGACACCTGATTTAGGTTCCACCCTGGACCCGAGGACCCGGCCTCCGACTCCCCTTTTCTCCTTGGTCCTGCTTTTCTGGGGCAGCAGAGCAGGGCCAGAGATGAGGCGGCTCTCCGGGGCCTGACGCCCGGCCCCTGTCTCATTTGCAGAGCCAGTTAGAAGCAGGCAATCTTTTTTTTTTTTTTTTAATTAAATTGGAAAAGTTCTATGGGAGTCTTTGAAATGTTCAGAGTGGTGGCTTTTTTAAAAAATAAAAGGAAAGATAAAGGAAGCCATCCCAGTCTTTGGGTCACACAGGGATTGCATGGCCCTAAACATCATTTGAAATGACAATCGCCGGCCGATATCCGGGGACTGGCTTTGTGCTGTAGAGGATCCTAGGGTTTGCTATAAGGGGTCTGCCCCTCCCAGCCCCCTCTGGAGAGCACTTCCAAGGAACTCAGTGCATTTTGTATCCATTAGAGTTTTACTTGTCAAATCAGGGATGTCACGAAACCGGTCTCCGAATCTTCACAGAGAACGGATGTGAGGACATTTTGATAAAGTTAAAAGCATTCTACAAATGTAAGGTATTATTAGCGGTGGCCGCCATGCCCCAAGAGGAGAGGTGATTTTTCCCAAGGTCACAGAAAAAGTGGGTAAAGGAGCAGAACACACACAAAAAAAAGCAAAGCCTCCTTTTGATCCTGAGGTGGGGGTTGGGACGTTGGCTTCCAGGCACTGGGCATAAGACCTGGCACAGGGCACGAGCACTGTGAGTGAGGATTGTTAAAAGAACACGATGCCGCCAGCGTCCTGGGAACCTGGAGGGCCATGCGACTTGTCCCCTAACGGGCCTGCACTGTCTTCTTTGTGTCATTTCTTCCCGCCCACATCACAGAGGACCACCTGGGGGCTGCTATTAGCTGCATTTCAGTCTGCCCATCTCGGTGCCCTCTGGCCTGTGGCTTTATGTTTCAGGACACATCTTGTCCTGACGCTGGGCTTGGCAGTGTGACTTCCTGTGGCCAACAGAATGAGGCGGAAGTGGAGGTGATTCCAATTCTGAGCGGAGGCCTCCCAAGGCTTTGCGTGGCTGGGCGTGCCCAAGCTAGGATGCGGAGGACACCAGAGGAGAGCTGTCCAGGCCGAGCCACCATGGTGGAGCAGTCCCTGCACAGCCCTGCCCACCTGCAGGGAGGGAACCTCGCAAAGCTCCTGTTGGGTGGACCCCTTGACCCAGCATTGCCGAGGCCGTAGCTCACTGCACTCCCACAGATCTCCGGGTCCCCCACCCCGCAGCCTTCATCCTCCAGGACATCACTCCTTCATTCATTCACCTGTTGGGGATCAGTCTGAAGCCTCCCCTGGAAGGCGCACCCTGCCATCCCCGCACTCTGGGGGTCTGGGGCAGGAGGGTTACAAGTTCGAGCCTAGCCTGGTGTTCTGTTAAACCTTTCCTAGGGAGAGGTGACTAAACCTTCTTTCAGCCCAGATAGCGCACAGGAGACAGACCCGAGGCATGGCTACACCCAAGCCCAGCTTGGTGAACGAGGTGCATTTTGAGGGTTACTTACAGGCCCGTGGATGACTCCGAGGCCCCAACTCAGCACAGGTGATGTCTTCCTGAGGCTGCAAGCCTGGGTCTCTCTGCAGGCCTGCAGCCCCCTGGCGGGAGAGTCTCCTCTGCAGCCCTTGTTTGCTGTGTTTTAGGTCCTGGAGGAGGGGGTTCCAGGACTCTTGTGAGTCACTTCCTTCCTGAGTGTGGCCCTGTCTCAAAATAGAAATCATTTAAAAAGGGGCCCGAGCTGTAGCTCAAAGCAAAGGCTGTGGGTTCAATCCCCAGTACTACTGAAAAGAAAAAAGCCTTCCCTCACCCCCTAACTTAAATTCATTAGTGCATTAGTACATTCGTTAATTCATTGACTAAGCACTTTCTTTGAGTTGGGATCTGGTTCTATCCTCTTTGAACTTAGCCCCAGTTCTTCTCACACCCACAATCCTCCTGCCTCGGCCTCCGAGCATTTGGATTAGACTTGTGCTCCCATGCCCGCCTAGTGCCCACCTTTGTCCTAGAATTGAAAAATAATAATGAGCCACAACCCACTCCCATGGCTCTCTGGGCTCATGGGGAGGCACCTGCTGGTGGCTGTTGCCACTCCTACTGGGATTCCTAATGTCCTGAGTGGATGACCATTCTCGTGAACAGCTGCCGTGCCCATCACTACCTGCTGTCTTCACCATCAGGCTGGGCGATATTTATACCCATCTCACAGCCGAAGATACCGACGCTCACAGGAGCCGACTTGCCCAAAGCCAACAGGAAAGGAGCAGAGGCCTGGGGGGGCCAGTGCCAGGTCTGCCAGACCCCTGTGCCTGGGGCGCTGCCGCCATGATGCATGCAGGTGTGTTCGGAGGTGGGCGTCAGGGTGTTGCGGAGGCTGTTATCACACCCTCGCCTTGGCTGGTCCTGAAGGGTGCGTGGGATGTTTCCAGGGGGAGCAGGAGGCCCCGGGGTGGGCACCCTCCCAGGTGGAGCCTCTACCGCGGTCAGTTCTGGACCTTTCTCCAGGATTCTGAGTCACGGTCACTTGCAGGAGGACACTGAGCATCTGTGATCTGGCTGATCCCTTCAGAACCTGAAGATCCCTGAGGGGTAAAGCCTCTGTTGGAGCAGGAAGCTGCCACCCTCCAGAGCTGGCCCCGCAGATGCCACTGTGTCCTCTACGGCCTCTCCGGGTTCCTGGTGAACATCTCCAGTCAGGTGCTGGTTCAGCTTGCTCACCATGTCTCTCGAGTGCCCTGTCTGTGGCCTGACTGCGGGTCCTTGACATCTGCTGGAGGATCTCATTTATTCTGCAGACCCACAGTACTTGTCCCTGAGGTGGACAGCCAGCTAATTTGCCCAGTGAATGCAGCCATCGTGGTGGGGGAGGGGGGACATGGAGACTCAGAGGACCATTTGAGAGGCCTCAGGTCTGTGCGTGTCCTCCTGGTCGTGGAGAGGCCATCTGAGGCCAGCAGCGCGGCCCTTCGTGGGGTTGTCCACTGCATCCTGTCTATGGCTTCCCCTCCTCCGCCCGGTGACCTGTGTGGTACGTGTCAGGTCCCTCTCCTTCAGGATGGGGTTGGCAAGGCACCTGCCAGTCACAGCAGTGTGGGACCCCTGGAGAATCCTCAGTGGACAACCTCCCCTGCCTGGCTTCGGCCCTGCGCAGAGGGCAGGGTCCTCGGTGGAGATGTCAGGCTGCCTCCGTCGCGGCATTTTCCTTCCATCTCCGAGCCTCCATGTTCCCGTCTGCAAAACGGGAAGGGGGATCCTCCAGCCACCAGTCACCACACCACCTAGGGTACTTTCCTTCTGGGGAACACATCTGTCCTAAGACACATCTGTGTCGCAGGCCTTGAACCAGCATTTCTATGAGGATCATTCCAAAGGAGAGGGGAAAATATGGCCTCCTGGACATGAACGGAGCAGTTGAGGCTCTGAGAAGTCCTGCAGCAGACATATTGCTCTTGTCTGTTCTCTGGTCAGCACACCGTGGACACCCTGTGCCACCCGCCTGGTGGCTGTCAGGCTAGGAGGACCCAGACAAGGAGAGCCTGGGGTGTGCGCGCCCAAGGCAGGACCACGGCTGCCCTGGGCTGGGGGTGCTCCGTCTCCGTGCCTGGCCTCTGTCCATCTCGGAGAGGGCCTTTGAGGCTGCAATTCCTGTCATCTGCTGTCACCTCCCCATCCCTCTCTCATTCCCAGATACCTGAAAGTCCCCAAAAGTGCTGCTTGAGCCAAAATCCCAAGGACATGAAGAACCAGGTTAATTTTAGGGCCCGTGGAGATGAGCAGGAGTCCTCTCAGCAGGCTGGTTGGATAAATGAGTTAATTTTGTCTGTGTGCCAAGCGTCTTGGGGACTTTGGTGCTGAGAATGTGCATATGTGTTGGGGGCAGGAGGAGGCAAGTCCTGCCCAGAACAGGCTGCGTGGCCCGGGGGGACCCCGGGAGGGGGGCTGCGCACTCAGCTCTGCAATTAATGGTGCTAATAATGGTCCGATGGCCAGTCCCGGTGGAGGAGCTTGGGCAGCGAGCTGGCGTGTTGGGGAAAACCCGTATCAGCAGCTGGTGGGGGTGGCAGGACTCTGGGGCCTCATCCAGAGGCTGGTGAAGGCAGTCCTGGGCAGTGCACACCGCAGATGAGAATCTCCTTTCTCCTCCTTCTCCTCTTTACCTTGCTCTGTAGTCCCAGCTGGTCCTCAACTCACTGTGTGGCCCAGGCTGGCCTCAAACTCACAACAATCCTGCCTCAGCCTCCTGAGGGCTAGGATTACAGGTTTACTCCACCATGCCTGGCTTATGTGGTTCTGGGGAATTGAGCCAGGCCTTGTTCTTGCTAGGCTAGTGCTGAGCTGTGTCCCCAGCCTGAGGGTCTCCTTCTGAGCAATGCACGTGTGGGGGGCAGGGCAGGACTTTTGACCTTGATGGTGTTAATGGTGGGTGGGGTTTGAATACCGGCTATGCTGTAAGTGAGCTGCGTGACACCGGCTGGTCCCTCAGCATCTCTGAAACAGCTACGCCTCCCTCCCTCTGGGAGTCGTGAATGTGGTAAACAGGCTCGGAAGTGGCTGCTGACATCTGACTGTGCTCAGCAACTCCTACACATCTCTTTAAAAAAAAAAAAAAAAAGCTCAGAGATGAGCAGAGTGGCTTTGCACCCAAACCTTTCATCTAACACACAGAGAAAAGTGCATAGTCCTCTTGTTTTGTTCTGTTTTAAAAAATTTATTTCCATTCTTCCAGGATTGGTGATGTAGCAAAATCTCAAGATTAGTTAGAGATGCTGGCTTTTTTTTTTTTTAAATATAGCGCTTAAAACTTATTTTGAAATAATTAAAAGCTCACAAGTAGCAGACAGCACAGTGAGTGTTCCTCCTGGGCCCTGGTCCACGCTGAGGGGTGGACACTGCTACTGTGTCAACTAAGTTCAATAGCCCCTGTGTCTTCGGGGGGCAGAATCAGCATGTTTCTCACTCTGGGTGCAGCCTGGTCCCCTGAACCTGGCGTCTCACAGGGCCCTTGTGTCCGCCAGGGGTCAATCTGTGCTCACGGAGTCACAGAGCTTCTGCTGTCCTGTGCTCTGCAGAGCGCGGCGTCCATGACCTTGTGTGTGACGGCCACCTGTTCGCCGTCACGACTGGGCAGGCAGAGAGTTTATAGAGGGCATGGTGACAGGTAGGGCCTCCAACCACGTCCCCAGCTGCCCTGCCCTGGAGCCACCTCTCAGGGCCTTGTCTTCTCCTCCAAGGTCCCTTGGCGACTTGGCTGCTGATGGCCATGAGCGCAGCCCGGGCTCCCGGCCCCTCGCTCCCACCCCTGCTGGCCGAGGCAGGCGTGGCAAGGCCTGGCCTGGATAACAGGTAGACTGCAGTCATTCCCAGGGCGGTTAGGAGACAGAACTTCCGGCACTGCAGAGTCTGCTCAATAAATACTTGTTGAATGAAGGACTGTGCCCGTGACCTGAGCACTGGGGTAGATGAGGGCAAGGAGGATCGTGAATTCGAGCCCAGCTTGAGCTACTTACCCACTGATTCTGCCAAAAAAGAAAAAAAAAAAAGGCTGGCCTGTCACTCAGTGTGAAGGTCCTGGATTTGATCCCCAGTGCCCACACACCCTCCAACCAGGGTCAATGCTGCCCGTGCACCCAGTGATCATGTGACCTTGACCTCCCCTTTGAGTCTCAAGTTTAATATGCAACACGGGCTCATCTCTGGCGCTTTGCCCTCAGAGTCCTGGCGAGTGTGAGGTTGACGGCTGAGTGTAACTGTAGCCCGTCCTGAGAGCCCTGATATTTTAACAGGCTGTCACGGTGCCAGGGGGCTGCCAGGCCTGGGGACATGGCAGCTGTCTTCATGCAAGTGCCCGCTGAAGCCTGGGAAGGACCTAGTCTGGGATGCCAGGGCTGAGCCACCAAGCTGCCAGCCTCCTACCATCCTCATAGCCCTGGGCACTGACCGTACAGCACCCTTGCCCGGGCTGGCCACGTGTCAGAAGCCTTGGTGGGGGTCCCGGCCACTCTCAGAGGACAGAGCCTCCCGCGTCAGATCCATGCCTGGCGCTGCCTGCCCACCGCGAGGGGCATCTGGTCCCTGCCCGAGGCCTGCCCGGTGCCCGCTGGGCACCGCGGATAACGTGGTGGGCGCGCTGAAGCGGACCGCCGGTCCATGCGCTCAGCCTTGGCGGCTCAGGCCGGCTGGCGCACTGCAGTAAAGCCGCCTCCGACTTAATGTATGCTAATTAGATTTTAATGGGATTCAGATTTCCAACAGTAGTGCAGTGTTAGCCATGGTAAGTTATAATCATATCTAATTGGTAATTCTAACATAACAAATTTCTTGGATAAATTATTCTTAGTTAATAGTCTCCCAGGAATAACCTCAACACACGCACACGGACGCTCACACGCGCGTCAGCTGTTCGAGGGGAATCGGGAAAAGAGAACTAGGCGGAAGCGGGTTCACAGTGAGCAAAGTGGGAATCCAGGTCCCGCCGAGCCCCGGCCCGGACCTTTCGGACCCAAACCCGGGACGGCTGGCTGAGAGCAGCGCTGGAGGTGGCCGGGCCTGGGGCGTGCGGCACGCAAAGCCAGGCCACGGCTTTGTGGGGGCCATCCCCAGAAGGGGCAGCAGCCGGGCCCCTGGGCTCAGCCCTCAGCCCTCCTTGGGGACATGGGCCCTGCCCTGTGCGGGCTCCGTGGCCACAGTGCCCCCTGCAGGACAGGCAGCTCTTCCCCAGTCCCGATTCGGAGTGTTTCCTCTGAGTGCGAATCCACGGAGCAGGTGAGCCTGTCAGATGACCCGGGAGCCACGCCTGGGGCCTCTGCTTCCTGCTGCCACGTGGACTGCGGCCCGGCACCCTTTCCGCGTTGGCTGGAAGGAGAGGCCTGCTCTCCGGGAGCGAGGGAAGGGCGATCTCACGGAGCCAACGGTCCGGCGGAGGTGCCCGGCAGGCTTACCCTGGGCACTTGCTGAGAACGGTCTCTCCTCACCCCGCCAGGTCACTCTTGGTACCCCAAAGCTGTCGCTGGTCGTCAGAGAGCGTTTGCCTGTCCTTGTTACCTGCTGGCAACACAGGCACGTGTGCCAGGAGCCAGTTGACGCCTGGGAGGCTGCGAGCACAGCTCCTCCTGGGCCCTCTGCCCTCCCCACCTGCTCTCTCCTGGCAGCGGGCTGACCTGGGCAGCAGAAGCTGACCCAGGCGCTCCACGTGACCTCTCTGATCCAGTACCAATGGTGGAGACCAGTGTTGGTGCCTAGTACACAGTGCATCATCAGGACAGGTGGTATTCTTGAGCGTAGACTACCTGCCAGGCATTTTCTAAGTTTTTCTGTTCACTCATCAGCACTCCTAACGGTCCTAAGAGCGGGGTGTGACTGTGAGTCCTGTTATTTCTGCAGATGGGTCGTACAGGCACAGAGAGAGTGTGTAAGTAGTCTGAGGTCACACAGCGGGTCAGGAGTTGTGTTTGCATTTAAACCCAAAAGAGTTCGCCTCTAGGGCTCATAGTGCCAACTCAAGACTCTTAGAACATTTAGAAGATGGAAGGGAAGGGACCTGACATTTGCCAAGTGCTGGGTTCATAGCTGATGCCAGGCTGGGCTTCTCACCCTGGAGACAAGAGTCTAGCTAGGTATGGGTCTCAGCTCTGGGACTCACCTGTGGAGTGAGATGCTGGGTGAGTTACCTAACCTCTCTGAGCTTCTGTTTCCTTATTCGTAAAGCAGAGATAATATTTGTGATGTTGGGAAGCTGCTGTGAGGCCCGGAAGGGGCGACGTGCCAAGGGCTTCTCACCATGCTTGGTGCGTGGACACTATCTGGTTGGTCGTAAGTCCCTGATTACAGCAAAGCTGCTATTTATTAGATTTGTATCTATGGAAATGTTGGAATTGAATTTGTCATCACAGACGGGCGGGGGCAGATCTGGGCCTTGGAGCACAGGGCTGACGGATGTTCTGTCTTTTCACCCCCTTCCCATGCCAGCTATTGCCAAAAAAAGGACGGAAAGAAAGACAAACAGACGAAACGGTCATAAGCCCGGTGGCGTGAATACCAGGTGGCTGGCTTTCGCCATTCTGAAGCTGCCCACGGCCGGCCAGGGCACCTGGGCATGGCTCCTGGTGAGACTTGCTTCCTGGGTGGCTGCCTTCTCGCTTGGCAGAGGTGGCAGAGGTTCTTCCCAGGCCCTTCGGTAAGGATCGAATCCCGTGTACGGCCTGTCACCTTTCTGAGCATCCATGATCCACCCCCTTCCAAATGCCTTCACCTTGGAAGTGAGGATTTCAGTATGTGATGCTTGCATCTTGCATTGCAGTTCGTGTTTGGGGGACACAGACAGAGCCCAACGCCAGGCTCCTAGATGATCATGCTGCCGGCCCCGGACCACCCCTTGAGGAGCGAGGTCTGGGCTGCCCTTTCTGGCCTGCTCCCAGCATCTCTGTGGTTCCTGCCCCACCACCCGCCCCCGTCCCCTAGAGCCGCCAGCGGCTCTCTAGTTCACAGCAGCGATCAGAAGGTCTTTTTTCTGTCTCTTTCTTCATTGCCTCCTCTGGGGAGACCACCAAGGACACAGCCTCTCATTCTGCAGACGGAGAAGCGGGGAGGTCACTGGGACCGTGAGCAGCAGGGCCGACAGGGACACAGTGGCGGAGCTTAGATTTAACATTGTCCCGAGGCCTCGTGAGCCCAGAGCGGGGCCTGGCCAGAGAGCAGCTCCCTGGGAAAGGGACCTGGGAGCCTGTGTGCTGGTCCCCGACGCCTTCCTGGCCGCTATGACCCGAGCAGCTGTCCCCCGCCATGCCACATCCGCCTCGGAGCTGGACCGAGTCCTCTGACCCTGTGACCCTGAGCAAACCTTGGGTGTGTTGTCTCAGAGAGGAGAGGGACCTGAGACCCGGTAACTTCAGCGGCAGCCTGGGTGAGTCTGCACACTTGAGGACTCTGCCAGGGGACAGCAAAAAGCCTTCAGGGAGGACCTTTCCTGAGATAAGGGACGGTCCTGGAAGGACGTCAGCTTGAGCGTTGGAGGCGAAGAACCCGGGAGAAGGGTGCCTCCAGGTGCCCTTGGGCTGGGGCGCTGGGAACCCCAGGCCCCTTGGACAGAGGAACAGGAGTCCTGGGTGGGGACTGAGAGAATTCAAACCTCCAGGGCTCTGGACCCAGGGAGCCATCAGCTGCCAGAGAAGGCAGGAAGGAAGAGCAGGGGGAGGAGGGGACAGAGCCCAGCCCAGGTCAGGTGCGCCCTCAGCCGGGCTGGCTATGTGTGCTGACGTGTAGGCCCGTCGCCTGCAGTGCGGCCATTGGAAAAAACGCACATGTGGTACACATCTGTTTCTTTCCCCCTTTGCTGAGGGCTGTTCTCACAGAGGAGGCTGAGGACGTGGTCACCGCAGACAGCTTGAGTAGCCTTTGGAGACTCCAGGCTGGGGCTGGGGCCGGCGGCCTTCTGCAGTGACTCTGCCCCCCACTTCCGGCCTGCTGCTGGGGTCTCTCTCTCTCTCTGCCTCATCTCTGTCCCTGGTCTGATCCTCGCTCCCTTCCCTCATTCCCCCTCTCTTCCCATCTGTCTCTGTCTCCTGGCTCTCTGCCTCTGCCTCTCTCTGTGTCTTGGTTAATTTCTCGTTGCCAGGACAAACCACCTGACACCCACACCTCCCGGGAGGAGGAGGGGTTTACTGTGGCTTCCGGGTCAGAGGACTCAGCAGGCCAAGGCGGTGTGGAGGTAGAGTCTGTGGAGTACGCTCCTCCAAGTCAACCCCCTCGGTGACCCTCCATCCGCTGAGTGACCCATTGTGCGCTCAAGGACCCACCGGCCCCTCAGGATCCACCAGTCCTTTGGGGATCCACTGCCCCCTCGGTGGCCAGCCACCCCCCAGGGACTCGCCCGTCCCAACCAGGCCCACCGGCTGACAGCCTAGGAAATCACTGGTTAACTCACTAATGTCAACAACCCCCGCAGTCCAATCTTCCTCCAAATCCATGAGGCTGTTGGGGGACACTGTAGTCCGAACCCCGACACTCAGCTACGTCGGTCTGCCCCTCTGTCTCTCACCTGTCCCTTCCGGCTCCAACATCCTCTCGCCTCGCTTTCTCCACAGGTCAACACTTCCATGCAGGCCTTCACCTCCTCCAGCTCCCCCAGCTCCCTGGTGACGCCCCTCCCCTGCCCCGCATTCCCATCTCCACGTCTCCCCTGGGGGAGCCTCTGTCCACCCCGTGCGAGCCTGACCCCTGGGGAGAGACAGAGCTTCCATGAGGCCTGGCCGGGCCCAGCAACCGTGAGTCTGGCCGGCCACCTCTGTTTCAGAGCGGTGTGCCCCAGGTGACTGTGTCCACAGGACCAGAACATTCTCCCTGCCTGTGACCTGCAGCCTTTGGCCTGGCCCGGAGACACTCCCGAGGGACCTGACGCAAACAGGGCCACCGCACAGTCTGGAGGAGACCCGGATGCCACATTGCATGCTCCCAGGCTGAGCTCTGAGGTCCCCGCTTTCAGGAGGGCTCCCGGCCCCTTCGCTGCTCCAATCCCATCAGCTATAATTCCATTCCAAGATGCAGGACACAGAACTGTGGTTCTTTCCCTCGTGTCTGTCAGTCCTGCCAGCTGGGGCTCTACCCAGCCTGGCCTGTGTCTCCTGGTGGGGCACAGGGTCTGGCTGGGGTAGTGCTCGAATGAATGAGCAAATGAACCCATGGGATCCCCTCCTCTCTCAGGCCGAGCCCTCCCCACTCCACCCCAGACTGAAGGTCCTCAAATCCAAAGCCGGAGACAGATGGCAGCCCCGCCTGCGGTGGCCTCGGGCCTCCCGGCTGGCCCTCTCGGGTGTCCCCTGCCATGCTAGGTGGCTCATCACCCCTCTGCGGAGGTGTTACGCACTTCAGGGGTCAGTGGAGCCCACCGGCCCGCTGTTAACACGGCAAAGCAACCCCGGTTTCACGCTTCCTTGGGCTTCCCTCTATTACGGCAAAGACAGGGAACGAATCTATTTTTAAAAAAACTTCTTCCAGAAAACAAGCAAAAGCTTTGCGCACCAGAGGCTTACGAAGAGTCACTGGCAGACGGTAGAGAGGACAGGTGGCTCGTGTGAGACAGGGCAGGGCTTTGGGCAGGAAGGACGGGGACTGAGGAGGCTGGTGGGGGTCTGCGGTTGTTGCCGGCCAAACTGGCCTGGATATCTATACACGGTTGATTATCAATTAAAAGTTGTCCACTTTATTTAGTACGGCTCCCAACAGGCAAAATATAGACACCCAGTATCTATGGACTGGATCAAGTACTTGTTTCTTACACATTGGAAGCAGAATTGCTGCAAGGAGGTGTTTGGGCCTAGTGAGGGTGTGTGACCGGGGGAGAGGGACGGACAATTGTGATCCCGAGTCAACGTACTGCGCAGCCTGGCTGCTCGGGTCTCCCCTCACATGGAAAGCCTACGTCTTCTTCACCCCTTGCGTCTGGGCTGGCCTTGTAATCTGCACTCGCCCCCAAATGTAGGGGACAGTGTGCAAGTTCCCCTGGGCTGCAAGGGGCTAGTGGGCTTCACTGTGGGCTCTCTCTCTCTCTCTCTCTCTCCTTTGCCTCCACTGTGCTGTCCTCTCACAGCGTGAGAGACTGGCCTGCCAGCCAGCCCCCACCTGGCCCACCAGCTGTGAGGACACAGAGGCCAAAGCCACAACCCAAGGACATACAGACCCGCTCTTGTTCGAAGCTTCTGTGCTTTGGGGATGTTTGTTAGGTAGCATTGATAGCTGGTACAAAACCGTGTGTGGGGAACCGGAGGCATGGCTCAGTGGTTAAAGCACTTGCCGAGCAAGCGCTAAGTACATGAGTTTGATTCCCCAGCACCACATCAGCCAGGCATGGTGGGACATGCCTGTAATCCCAGCACTCACGAGGCTGAGACAGGAGGCTTGCTGTGAGTCCAAGGCCAGTCAGGGCTCCATAGTGAGTTCAGGAGCAGCCTGGGCTACAGAGTGAGAGTCTGTCTCAAGAAAGGAAGGAAGGAAGGAAGGAAGGAAGGAAGGAAGGAAGGAAGGAAGGAAGGAAGAACCGTGTGACAGAACCTTCTCCTGTGGCCTTCATCCCTGTGCTTGACCCTAGAGAGCGGCTCATGAATACATATCCAGGGGACGATGCTTTCGGAGGCCCTGCTACGGCTACTTACCGTTCCTCCAACTGTGTGCCCAGTCGCCCCACCTCTAAGCCTGCCCCTGCTGCTCTCCCTGCTGGTCCCCTTCATCCTCTGCCTGCCCAGCCTCTGTCTTCCTTGAAGAGCTCTGCTCATCGCCATCTGTTCTCTTTGGTCTCTGCAGGTCCCTGGCAGGGGCTCGTCCTTTTGTTCCTCTGCCCAGTCCATGGTTGGCGAGCACCATGCCATGCCAGGCTCCGGTGTGGGCATTGAGGGAACACTGTGAGAGTGCAGACACGATACTTGCGCTCGCGGAGTTAGCGTCCCACCCAGGGGGGTCGGAAACACTGTCCACAAATTAGCAGGTGGAGTAAATGCATCTCGTGCACAGAATTAAAAGTGGCTTGGTGGGAAGGGGTGTGGGGGTCAGGGGCCCCTCTGAGGAGGTGGTGGTTGAGCTGCGTGGTAAGGGGGTATGGGCCCCGTGGAGGGGAAGAGAATTCTAGGCAGCAGGAACAGATGCAGCAGGAGGCCCTGTGGCAGGAGAGGCATGGGGGGTTGGAAGAACAGAAAGACGAGTGTGAATAGGCAGAGTGGAGATGAAACACAAAGGGTCAGCAGGATCAGGGCGTGCGTGCGTGCGTGCATGCGTGCATGCGTGCGTACGCGTGTGTGTGTGTGTGAGTGTTTTGAGATAGAGTCTTGCTATGTTACTTAGGCTAAACTCCCAGCTTAGGCAACCCTCCTGTGTCACCCTCCGGAGTAGATACTTGGCTTCCTGTGTAATTTGTAAAGAATTTGGATTTGTTTCTTGGGTGATAAAAAGCAAGATCAATGGGGGGTGGGGTCCTGAGTAGGGACGGAACAAGGAGGGACCTTTCGATTGTATCGTTTTGCTTTGGCAGGGCTGGATCTGGCATCAGGGGCCTTGTCCACGCTAGGCAAGTGCCTTGCCACTGAGCTCTGCCCTGTGATCTCTGTTTAAAAGGTTCCAGTAGTTGCTGTGGGGACTGAGCTGGGATGGCGGTCCTGGTGTGCAGGATCTGAAGCCAGATAAGAGGCTGGACTGTTGTCGAGGCAAGAGGTGGCTTAATCCAGGGTGTGCAGCCAGCAAGGAAAGACCTGAATGGACTCAGGATGAGTATGGGAAGAAAGCTGTTGGACCAGATGTGGCCTGATGTGTCTGTGGTTCGGATCTTGAGTGCTCCCCAAAACTCCCACATATTCAGAGCTGTGTGTTATTTGGAACTGTGTGTTATTGGGAGGTAGGACTGGCTGGAAGGAGCAGGTGCTTGGGGTTTGACCCGGAAAGACTGTGTCAACTTGTTGCAACTGGAAACAGGGCCTAGATTTCAGGTGTGCTTTGTTGACTTGCCGGCCAGGAAGTGAGGATGCCCTGGGGGGCTGTCAGCATCAGATAACTTGAAGTAATTAAATGAAGGCAGAAGAAACATTGTTCCAGCTTCTCCCTGGGGAATGTCCCTGGGAAATCTCCCTGGCTTACTCCCCCCTCACTGGGCTTCTGTCTGCAGTGAGGCCAGCAGCTTTCCATCCTCTGCCTCTGCCATTGGCCCTCGCCCTGGTCCGCCGCCCCATGAATGGCCTGTGTGAGACCTTCGTAAACTGTGAGCTAAATAAATCTTTCATCCCTTAAATTGTGGAGTCGGGTCTTTTGTCACACAACGAGATAAATACTACGACAGTGGCACTGATTCGGAGAAGGGAGGGATGGGCGAGGAGCCTACCGGATGGGCTCAGCCACTTCAGGCCGGATGAGCATTAGACAGCCAGTCTGGGAGGGGGCTGCAGCAGGAGCCACCCCCCCCCCCCCCCCCCCCACCAAACTCCAGGGAAGTCAGGGAGAATGCGGGAGTCATGGGCGAAAACCGTGAGGACAGCAAGGGGACAGAACCAGTGCTCGTGTCCCAGCTTGGTGTGTCTGGTCCTAGAGTTCATGTAGGAGAGGGCCCTGGTCCCCTAGGTCACCTGCGTGGAGGGCTCAAGCCTCTCCTCGCTGAGACGGGAGGAGCCCTGAGTACTCACGTGGCAGAGGTCAGTGAGGGTCACTCCTGCGACTGGCCGTTCACTTCCATCCCTCCCTCCTCTGGCCTCTCTGGTCTGAGTAAGTTACACAGAAATAATCATTGAACAGGCTGTGGTGTCTCTGTGGCAGATATGGGACTCTAGGTTCACCACTCACTTCCTCTTCCAGGGCACAGAGGAACACTACATTTCCCAGCATCCCTTGCAGCCAGATCAGGCCATGTGACTCCTCCTGGCCAGCCAGCTATGGGCAAGGGTGATCTAGGTCCTACTGCGCTTGGTTCCTTTGTGATTGTGTTAGTTTGTGAATTGCTGCTGCAACAAATTACCAGAAGTTTAGTGGCTTAAGGGAAAATAAATTTATTCATTTAGAATTCTGGAATCAAAAGTCTGAAATGAGACTTAAGGGGCTGAAGGTGTCGGGAGAGCTGGTTCTTTCTGCAGGCCCTTATGAGAGAATTGGCTTCCTCACCTCGGCCTTCTCCCGGGTCCACCTGCATTCCTAGGCTGGTGGGCTTTTTCTGCTCACCTCCCTCTTACAGGACTTTGTGATTATATTAGACCCCCTGGATAACCCAGGATTACATGTGCATTTTAAGATTCACAACCTGATCAAGTCAGCAAGATCCTTTTTCCACGGAAGGCAGCATCTTCGCAGGTCCTGGGGATGAGGACACGGGCATCTTTGGTGGAGTCTTTATTTTGCCTGCCACGGTGGTCCTCCAGTGCTTTCCTCCACCCTGGGCATTTTGGAGGGGACACCTTCCGGTGTGTAGCCCAGATGGAGGAGGCCGGCTTAATCCCTACTGGATTTTTCATGAGATTAAAGTCCGCCTTTATTGGGTTAAGCCAGGGGGCCGCAGAGGTCAGCGTGTTGCTGCTGGCTAGCTTTCCCTGTTCGGACTAATGCAGCATCCCAGCGCTGCTGTGACCCTCAGGTCTTGCCCACGTTTGGTCAGGCCAACACCATCCCTCCCTAAAGGACTCTGAATATTTGCTAAGCAGACAGCTGGAGGGCAAGGGGGATCTTCTAGTGATTTAATATAAATGACTAGGACATCTCTACTGTTGACTTTTATCTCCATCACCTCGACTGATGTCGGTTGTGGCCATGCGGTGTGTTTAGGGTAAAGGAACGTCCCGGAAATGACATAGGTAGACCTTCAATATGCTAGCATGGTCTGGAGTCCTAGCCATGCTTGACGACCCACAAGGCTAAAGTTTGGGCATTGAATGTTCTCCCAAAGATCCCTGTGCCAGTGTCTTGTTCCCCAGGGTGGCACTGTTGGGAGGTGGTGGTACCTTTAAGGGGTAGGGCCTAAGGGGGTGGCCCTTAGTTCTTTTGGGTGTGCCCTCAGTGGGGATTGGAGGACCCAGGTCTTTTCTTGGTCCTTGTTATTGGTTGCCTGCTTTATGATTTGAGTGGTTTTGCTGCACCACGCACGGCTGCCATGATGCGTTTCCTCACAGAGACCCTTCAGGTTCATTATCCAAAACCTTTTTCTCTTTCTAAACTGATTCTCTCAGGCATTGTGTTACAGCAGGGGAAAGCTAATAAACACCCTAAGAGGATCGGATCTTAAGCAGCCACTGCCACTGTAACTTGGCTGCCCAAACACAGGCTGATGGAACAGAGCAGCCCAAAGAGGTGGCCAGGGCAGCCCATGACTTGGGATCCACCCTGGGCTACCTGCCCCTGACACAGGGCTGCCCACAGAGCCCAGAGAGGTCAGCTGAGCCACCTTAACCTGAAAATAACTTTAGACCTTCGTTGCACGCCAGGATTTTTGGGTGGCTTGTTAAGCAGCATTATCATGGCAATAGCTGATCATTAACACTTGTTCCGGAGAGATCTGGGACTCCGCTGGCCCCTTCCCACCCTGGATGCTTGAATGTGAAGGAAATACGAGCCACATGCCTGTCCTTCCTGGGGGAGGTACAGCCCCTCCGTCTCTTGTGCCACCTCTCAGTGCCCATCCAGCCCAGGTGCCAGCAGCTGCCTTGTCTCCGCTACCGAGAACAGGAGGAACACAGAGCCACACACAGAATGGGGAAAACGGGTCTGTTTGTTTTAATTAAACCAACTGAGGAAGCCAAGACACAGACAGAAAGAGACTTGGGACAAGACTGGAAATCGTTTAGAAAAGAAATGAAAACCGATGTGGGAGCTGTCAGTGCCGGAGGGGTGTGGGGGGTGGGGAGTGGGCAGCGCCTCACGTCAGCTCCAGGACCACTGTCAGGGCGAGCACCAGGGTGAGCCAGACGCAGGCGGGGCCAGACGTGGAGCCTGCGTGGGAAGGGGACAGAATCAGGGAGGGCAGGCCGCAGACCACCTGTGCCTTGTGGTGGGCACGCCGGTGGCAGGGCTTCCCAGGGCCCGGCACAAACAGGAGGCCTCACACAGGGGTACTGGGTTCAAACGCCAGCTCTGCCACCACCCTACAAACTGTCAGTGACCCTGTCCCTGCCCAGGCTTACTGGGCTGGGGGCAGCAGGAGCTTCCTATGGGCCACTAGGAGCACACAGCCAGGACCAGGAGTGAGCGTGTTGGTTGTGAGTGATGGGATGAGGCCAGGGTGTGTGGACGGTGGACAGCAGCATCTGGGCCCCTTGGGGTAGTGGTTGGTTGGAGGACGGCCCTGGGAGGACAGCGTAGGGGTCCTCAGCAGAGGCCTCTGTGTTCCCAAGTGTCCAGCAAAGTAGCCCTGGGCCCCAGAACACAATGTCATGGTCAGACCTGGAGTCTTCCTTTTGAGGGTCAGGGCTCTCAAAGCCCAGAGCTAAGAAAGCCTCAGTTCCATGGATGGTGAGAGGGACACGCTGGTCCCTGGAGTCTCCACTGGCTGCTTTGGGGATGCTGTGTCCCATTTATTGCCTCAATGTCCACCTCTGGCCACATCAGACCCCGTTGCTGCCCGCCTGGTGGGCAATGGTCTGCCTGAGAGTGGGGGCGGGGCAGGGCACCGAGGTGGGCAGTGTGGGGGGCAGGGAACAGGAGCCACCGGGAGCCTCAGAATAGCTCCATCTTGAGCCCCAAGTCTTGGGGGTGGGGACTTACCATTGGAGTCCTCCGTTCCTCTTGGAATATTTGGGTTTTCTGTAGGAAAGAAACAGATCACAGGGTGATAGTAGTGTGACTCCCCAGAAGATGACCCTTTATCCTGCTCCTGGGTGGGGCCATGTGCCTGAGCCGCTCTGTGCCCTGTGGGCTGAGCAATCAGCCCATTCTACAGTTGGGAAGCTGGGTAGGTGCGGCAGGCCGCCCAGGTTTGCCCACCTGCTAAGTGGCGGAGCTGGGATTCGAACCCGATGTCCTTCTGACCCCAAAGCCACTATAGTTTTAAATATTGTAATGACCCACATTGTGGGCCAAATTTAGGGGCCCTGGGCCTGTGCTGCTCTCTCCTCTGGGAACAGCTCCAAGCCGGGGCCTGGGAATCTGTAGGTCTCCTCTGGACACAGCGTACCGAACACGATGAGCCGGGTGTGCGTGTCGGTGGAGCCCAGCGGGTTCTGGGCGGTGCAGCGGTACATGGACCCGTTGAGCTCGGCCGGGACCCGCTCTAGCACCAGCTCTTTCCCGTCGAACTCGCTGCTGCCGTCCAGGAGGCGGCTCCCCACCCGCGTCCACGTGAACATGGGCTCCGGGAAGACCTCGTTCTGCTGGCCAGAGCAGGGAGAGAGGGAGTCACAGGGGGCCAGTCTGCCAGGACAGCGGGGAGAGGCCAGTGCTGGGCCAGCATGTGTATCGGTGGACTGGCAGTGGCTTCCAGGACCCCAGCAGGATCCAGAGTTTAGGACTGGAGAGCATGGGAGGGGCTGAAGGAATGGCACAGTGGTTAAAGCGCTTGCCTTGCCAGCTCAGGGCCCTGAGTTTGGCTCCCCAACACCCCATGAAGCTGGGTGCGGTGGTGCACGCTTGTCATCCCAGAATTTGGGAGGCTGAGGCAGGAGGATTGCCCTAAGTCCAAGGCCAGGGCTCCATAGTGAGTTCAGGACCAGCCTGGGCTACAGTGTGAGACTCTGGCCCCCCCCCCCCCCCCAGTATATATATATAAATATGAAAATCCCTGTGTGGTGGTATATGGCTGTAATCCCAGCACCCAGGGAGGCTGAGGCAGGAGGGTCATAAATGAGCCCTGACTGGGCAACTTAGCAACCTGACAAGACCCCGTCTCAAAAATTTAAAAAGTCAAATAAAATAAAACGAGGGCTGGAAATTTAGCTGAGAGTGATGGGCCTGGGGCCAATCCCCAGTCAGGGACAGAGGCAGGAAGAGTGTGAAGACAGTGGGGGTGTTGGCTCTGGGCTCGGGATGGGGTTGGGGACACACATGCCCCCTGTTGGCCCTACCTGTGGCAGCCAGGCCTGCCACTGGGCCCAGCAGGGGACTGAGGCTGGTCTCTAGCAGCTGGAGGGCCAGGGGAGTGGGCACTGGGGAGCGCTACCAGGAATGCTGGTGACCCACGAGGGTCCCCACCGCCTGCCACCCCTCCCAGATGCTCAGAGAGGCTGACCTGAAATCCATGGACCAGGATCCTCACTGTGTCCCCAACCCGGGCTCTGCTGGGCGTCATCACGATTTTGGGTCCTTTGGGGGCAACTGGAGGGAGAGGAAGAGCAGGTCACGGGGGGTCGGGGGTGAGGCTAGCGAGGGAGGGACAGGAGGACATAGAAGAGAGAGTCCCAGCCCGGTGGGCAGCGTCCTGGGCACGGACGGCGTCTCAGGAGACTGCTTACTCATTCCGACTCCTCCTAAGCCCTGAGGCACCAGGCTCTCCGCCCAGGACCTGGGATGCGGTGGTGTCCAGTCCCTGCCTCTGGGCGGCTCACACGTGGGCAGGAGGGAAGGGAGAGAACATAAGCATGAGCCAGTGTGACAGGTGACAGGTCAGAGCAGCCAGTCCACGAGGAGTCAGGGAGGAGTCTCTCCTGGTGCGTGGTGCCACCCAGGGACCCCTTGGCTGTTCACCACAAGACCAGCGTCCCAGCAGCCAGACTACCTCAGGGGTGCCCAAACCCTGACTGGCCCTAAACCCTCCGTGAGGCAGCTTCTGCCACCATTGTCCCCTGGTCTTAACTGAGGCCCAGGGAGTCATAAAGTCACTTGCCAAGCACAGAGAAGAATCACGGGAATCAAAATTCAGTGCTGGCTTCCCAGCTCCTTCTGGGTTCATCTTCCCTGGGGGGTGAGGTGGGGGTGGGGTAGGATGTGGCCACACAGCAGGTGGCCTTCGTCCTTGTCCCTGCATCTTCTATATCTCTGCTCACAGGGACGTGGTGCCCAGGGGCGCTGCTCTGCTGCAAGCAGGACTTGCCAGATTCCAGGGACAGAGGGGCCTCTGGGGTCCCTGGTGCTGTCCCCTCGGGTTCAGTTGGGAAAGCAGCCGAGGGTGACAAAGGCCTTTGTCCGAGCTCAGCCACAGAGTCAGTTACTGATGTTTCCTGACTTTTATCCCCCTCCTGATTCACTCATCCATTCATTTAGCCAACCATAATGATTATGTCAGCTACATGTGACTCAGGTGACAATACCATGTGCAGAGGGTCGGGGGTGGGGGTGGGGAGTTGGAGGGTGGAGTCCTCAGCGGCAGTGGTCACTGAGTCTTTCCCATGAAGGTGGCATATTAAGTGGAACAGCCACGGAGAGGTGACAGTGTAGGGGACATATCCTCAGAGGCCTGGGCAGCAGGAAGGCTTTGCCGGGCGTGTCGTGCTCTGTGCTTCTCTGCACACACCCTGAGGAGCTGGGGACAGTGGGAAGAAAGCTTCATCCAGCCCTGGGCTGTCCTGGGCTGGGTCTGGCTGCTCTGTGCTCAGTGGCGTGGGTGGTGCCCTGGCAGTGTCTCCCTGGTGGCCTCCCCGGCAGACTTCACCCTCTAAGAAGGGGACCAAAAGTCTGTTAATTACCCACAAGCAGGACATCCACAGTGCCACACGGCCCGAGGGAGCTGGCAGCGAGGGGAGGAAGGGGTGCAGAGGACGCGAGGGCACCCCCGCTGCTGCCCCTAGCCCGGGACCCCTGAGATGCTCCAGTCTAGCCCTCGGAGAAGTCACGCCACCTGGCTTTGCCCAACCTACCATGGGAACGACTGTAAAGCCCTCGCCGGCCCGCCGCACTGGACCACGGCAGGTTGGATGGCTTTTTGAGGGGCGCTACTTGGATGGAGCCCAGACCTCGTACATGCCAGGCAGGTGCCCGCCGCAGCGCTCCTTGCTCCCCTCCTGCCCCTCGGTGGCTGACATTTGTCTAGCGCACACTAAGTGGCAGGTCCTTAATTCAGGGCCCTGAGCATCATTTTGTTTCACCTTACTGGCGTCTGAGATTGTCCCTGTAAGGAACCGACGGCGCAGAAAGGTCAGGCCACTTGCCTGCCGTCTCTGTTCCGTCTCAGGGCCACAGAGGCGCAGTGCCGGCCTCCGGCAGCCCGACCTAGGTTATTCGGTCTGCCCAGGTGCAGCTGGGCTGGTACTGCTGGATGCAGCCAGCAGAGGGCGCCGATGGGCTCTCCACCAGAGGGACAAGGTAGATCTCATTCTGTCCTGGACAGAGTTCACAAGGCCCAGCTCCCCCAAGTCCCTGTCCAATCTGCTCAGTCCTCAGGCGTTTGACGTGAGCGAGATTCCCTTGGAGGACACCAGCTTGGGGCTTAGCAGGTAGTTACCACGAAGGACACAGCACAGGCCTTCCTTACAGCTGACCTCCAGGAGAAAAGTGGCTCACCCAAGGTCACACTGCAAGGGGGTGGCCAAGGCAGGCCTTGAAAGCCCGGAGTGCCGCAGCGGGGCTCAGAGCCGGGGCTAGGAGAGGCAGGGCGGGTGGCGTCTCCCACGTGGGCAGCCCAGGCCGCAGCCCGGAGGCCCTGCCCTCTCCTCTCTGGCTGGGTTAGCTCAGCTCGGCCTCTCACCTAGGAGCGGGACAGCAGGCCACCACCCTGCCAAGGACACACTCCAGAGTGACAGCGGGGGACAGACGAGACCACTTGGAAATGTGGAGAAGTGGCCACGGTTGCTGGCCTCCCATGAGTGGACTGTGTGACTTTCTGGCACTGTGACCTAAAACAAATTTTTTCCCCCTAATCTGTAGATATTGGGTATTGAGTCACAGAGACAAAAAAATAATGAAGCCATTATGGCTCAGGGGCAGAGAGTCTGCCCAGCGTGTGTAAGGCCTGAGTTCCATTCCTGGCACTGCAAGAAAAAAAAAAGCCAGTTTCATAGTTTTGAAGCTGGGCTTAGCGGTGCAGGCCTGTAATCCTAGCACTCTGGGAGGCTGAGGCAGGAGGATTATAAATTCAAGCCCAACCTGGGCAATTTAGTGAGATCTTGTCTCAAAATAAAAAAATTAAAGATGGGTTCAGTGCAAAGGCCCTGGGTTTCAGCCCCAGGACTAATGAGGAGGAAGGGGAGATACGAAAGGCTCTTTCATGAAAGTTTTTAATCTTCATTCTCCTAAGAACTCATAATGCTTACACCTTTGATTGGCCACGAGCAAATGCTCTCTGACGAGCTGGGCTGCGTCTCATCCTGGTACACGGTGGTTCTCCACAGACCCTGATGCAGCGCTGCGTCCGGCAGGTGTGCCCTCTCTCACCCTCTCCTGTTTCACCTTTCCGTTTCCTTAAAAAGATGCCTCGTACGAGCAGGAGATCTGAGTTTCAATTTGGTCCAAGTGACTAATTTTCAAATTTTCATTTAGCGTTGTGTGGCTGTGTGATTGCTTTACGAAACCTTTGTTCTCCCAAGGTCGAGAAGGTGCTCTCCCCCGATGCGTCCTGGAAGCGTTTTGCTGCCGGCTGTACATAAACCCATCATTCACTTCAAATTAGCCAGCATGCGTGGGCGAGGCTGGAGTCCAGGCCCGGCTTCCCCGCACCGTTCCCTTGCTCAGGGCCATTCGTTAAAAACACTCTTCTCAGCTCGACAACAGTCTTGGCGTCTGGGTCAGAAACCAATTGGCTCTCTCCACGTGGGCCCATTTCTGGGCTCCAGTCGGGGCTATCCATTTGCCTCCATGGGAGGGCTGGTGTGGTGGGCACTGAGGCATGATCTGATTTATATTTTGAGTAGATCCACCCGGGTGGGGAACAGGACAAAGCCCAAGCTGACGCTGAAGCCGGCTTGGAGGGCACCGTCACGGCGCAGGAGAGGGCAGGCCACCCAGGGGACCTCAGGAGGGCATCTGAGATGAGCTGCCGGGACTCACTGACGACCTGGAAGTACCGTATGAAAGTGGGGTAGAAAAGGGGAGTGGCTCTAAAGTGCTGGGCTTGATTCTTGGAACAAGTTGTCAGCCAGGTGGCTGAGGCTGGAGGATTACAAATTCAAGCCCAGTCTGGGGCAACTTAATGGCTAGACAAGACCCTGTCTCAAAATTTTAAAAAAAAGAAAGAAGAGAAAGAGAAAATAAAAAAGATACTGGGACGTGTAAAGGACCACCTGAGTCAGGTCCTAGGACCACCAGGCAGGAGCAGTCCAGATCACAAGACAGGTACAAATCCACTAAGATGGGGGTATGGGGAGGCATATCTGGTTGAGGGGACTTGGGAGGTCTGAGAAGGCTTCCTGGAGGGGGTAGCATTGGAGCTGGGGAAGGCATCCCTAGCATGAGAGTGGCTGGGACAAAGGCCCACTGCAGAGAGGCCAGCGTCGACCTTGGCGTCAATGCCTCGAGGTCACCGTGTGCATCCCACATCTCACCTCGAGTGGGGGCACTGACAGTGCCAGGCATGTGCGCTCACACCTGCTGCTCGCGGCATCCCCACAGCTCACCCGCATGGGGGCTGCAGGGCACGGCAGTGGAAGGTGGGCTCTGGAGCAACAGCCCTGCCAGATGGCGGAAGGCTCCGCACTCCGAGCCTGGGGCCTTCTCACCTACAAGCTGGAGACAGGAGGCATCTCTCAGCAGCCTGATAGGGTCCCGGCTGATATCCAGGAAATCTGGGAAGGAAAAGCCTTTGGCGCACAGCCTGGCTCTCAGCCTGTGCTTAACACTTCTGTGTGCTCCACTCCTGTTATTCTCACCATCCGACGGGTCAGAACACTGAGGCCCAGGGACAGAAGCGGCCAAGGACGTCACCAGGTGTCAGCAGCGGAGGCAGAAGCCAGCTCAGGACTCTACTCACCCACCCAATCAGCTCCCTTCACTTGGTGGCCTGACGGTAACGCCCAAGTGCCCACGTCTCCAGGGGGCACAGATGCGACCGTCCAGGGCACCGCCCGTGAGCGGGCCTTGCTTCCGCTTGCTCTGATGATAAATGCTGGGGCCCAAAGAGGTGGCCCCAGGTGAGGGGCCAGGGCAGGGCAGTCCCATGCTCGGCTGTGGCTTGGTATGGTAGGACACAGCAGCTGTAAGGTTCTCCACTGCTCCGTTTCTCGGTGCCCTGGGGCAGGGAGCCACCCTACAGGAAGTCAGTGTTCCCCCAGGAGAGGCAGGAAGTGGCCCTGCCCGGGGGAGGGGCCTCGGGAGAAGAAGAGGAGGAAGGTGGGCAGGAGGAGGCTCCAGCCCCTAGCTCAGCACCTGGCCTTAGGTTGCTGTGATGCTACTGTGTCACGCCACAGCTCATGACAGCCAGGGGAGTGCCCCGTGTGGCTGATGGGTGTTGCGAGAGGCCCAGGGAGAAGTCAAGAGCAGACACCGCCTGGCTTTGAGTCTCCCTCATTCTCCGGGGGCAATTTATGTGATCTCCCCGGGCCTCAGTTTACTCCTCTGTGGTGTGGGTAACAGTAGCTGGCTTCACTGTATTGTCAAGGGCGTCGAACAAGCTGGTATCAGGAAAGCAACAGCCTGGTACGCACAAGGTGTCTGAGGACTGTCAGCCTATAGGACAGAGGCTGTAGGAGGCAAGAAGCATTTTAAAGGGTCTTCACGGAACGGATGACATGCCTAGCACAGGGCATCCGGTCCCAGGGCTGGTGAACTTGGTGGTTGGCAGTTCGGAGGGAAAAGATGCCAACGGAGCAGGCTCAAGATCCCAGCTCTGCCCCACAATAAGCAGTGACTCAGGGTCAGGAACTCCACTCCTGGAGCCTCACTTTAGCTTATCTGTAAAATGGAACTCCACCTGGCAAATTTCTTGAGAACTAAAGGAGGTGATTCTCGTATGAGGTGTGACCCAAATCAGTGGCCATCTAAGTAGAAATCGGTCACAATGCCATTCAGCCCCCTCACAAAGCTTCCCCTTGCCTTGAACACGTGCCAGCATGTGTGTGCACACGTGTGTGTGTGTGTGCTCGTTCATGTCGGAAGCAGCTCTGGAGGGCCGCCTGGCTTTTCGTGGCTGCTTCAATGTGGTAAATCGATTCAAATTGCTTATACCAATTTCTACCAGTAAAATACCAAATAAAACCATTACAATGTGTCCTCTTCTTCCACCTGTTCACCAGGTGTGGCACTACGTGACTTCTGGTTCATTCCATAAAGTTAAGATGACCATGAAAAGCAAATGTTTTAGGGGCTGTAGGGATAGCTCAGTGGCTAAAGCACTTGCTTAGCAAGCACAAGGCCCTGGGTTCAATTCCCACGCACCACATAAGCCGGGTGTGGTGGCACATGCCTGTAATCCCAGCATGTGGGAGGCAGAGGTAGGAGGATTGCCGTGAGTTCAAGACCAGCCTGGGCTACACACACAGTCAGCACAGGACTGGCTCTGGACTACAGAGCAAGGTCGGTCCTGTCTCAAAAAAAAAGTTTTGAATCAATTCAGGTCAATGTAACTAAAAACACCCACCAAAATGCCTTCTAGAACTGCTTCAGAAAGTGGCGGGAATGATGAGGTAAGTGTATGGAGTGGGGGAGAGGATTCTAAGGGGACATGTCCCAATCTATCATTTACTATGATAATTTTTTTCCCCAATGTAAACATTCATCATATTTTTGATCAACCCAACATGCTCCTGGTGCACATCAGTGTGTACGAGACTGTTTCCCATGGCACTGGGGTGCTGGTGAGGGGGCGGGTTCTCTGGTGGGCTGGCCAAGAACAGAGACCCTTCTGGACCCCTGACACCGGCTAAGGTCCCAGCCCCAACAGACATCGCCATCTGTCCTTGGTGCTGAGGAGCCTGTTCCAGAGGCTGTGGGCCGCTCCCAGTCACTGGCCCTCTGGAGGTCATCCAGAGGACAACCCAGGCACCCCAGGAACAGCTGCTGTGTGCTGGACACCGAGGTGCACACGGGCAGAAAGAGCCAGCATGGATCACTGTGCCTAACCCCCTTGGTGCCCAGTCCACGCACACATGTATTTCCTGCAGAAGAAATGCCAACCCTCCTCCATGCCGGAGAAGTGTGGAGAGCGGGTGGCGTGGGGAGGGGCACTCTCAGGGAACTGCCAGGGCACCACTGCTGTCAGGGGCCAGGGTCACAGACAGAGACCGGGATCCAGGACCCAGCTGGCCCCGGGCATCCGGTTTCCTGTTTGTCCCCACCTCCCACACACTCACAGATGACGGGGTTGTCACTGTGTTCAGAGAACAGGCTGGAGTGTGTCCTCCCGGGCCCTGCCAGGCGGCTCTCCTGGCCCATGTCCAGCAAGCCTGAGCCCTAACCTAGGACTGGTCCCTGAGCCCACTGGTCTCTGCATGCATGTGTGTGTGCATGCATGTGTGAGTGTGTGTACATGCGTGTGTGTTACTAAAGACCAAGCCCAGGGCCTTCACACTGATCCACGTCCCCAGCGCACTTTTAAGTTTTGATTTTGAGATAGGAACGCTAAATCTCTTAAGTTTCCCGGGGCTGGGCTGGAATTTGCAATCCTCCTGCCTCAGTCTCCCAGAGCGCTGGGATTATTTGACACAGAAAACCTTCCATGTTCCTGATATGGTCAAAACCCCTTCCTGGCCCTGCTATGACCCCTGTCCCCTCTCTCTGACCCACGGAACTTCCCCTGATCACTTACCTTTCTGCCCCATCTGACAACCTCCCTGAGCTCGGGGTCCCCACCCAGCAAACTCCAGAAACCTTCCATTTCTTTCCAGCCCAATCACAAGCCTCCTTAAGAGCCGCGACTCCATCCTCTGGGCTGGTCTGAGCCCCGTTTCCGCGCTCCTCCCCATCTCCCGGGCTCCTAGCCCTCCAGGACCCCCAGCCCCGTGGCCCCCCAGGAGAGCCTGGGCTGGGCCCGACCACACCTTACCCAGCGTGACCTCGGCCTGCATGGGCATCGACAGGGCCGGGTGCTTGACCTCGCAGCTGAACAGTGCCCCGTTGTCCACCTGTGGGTGGAGGGTCCAGGTGAGCAGGGCGCGCACCTCCACCGTGCCGTCGCTGCCCGGCGTGCGGCTGTGGCGCAGAAAGTAGACAGGCTCGGCGCTGTGCACCCAGCGGGGGAACTCGCGGCTCACGACTGTCTCTGGGACGTTCTCGGTGGTGGGCTGGAGTGGGGTGCTGGGATCCGGGGTCAGGCCGCCGGAGGGCCGTTCCGTGGAGGGACGTCCGCCCCGCTCCTCGGCATCCAGGAGTGACAGTGACTTGTGCGTCTTGGTGTCGTCCAGGTCGCGGTGCAGGAGGCTGCGGAAGGGCCTGCTGTCGGGGTCGGGGCCGGAACCGGCAGCCAGTGGCTCGGACAGCAGCACCGCGTCGATGGGCTCCCCGTCCCGCTTGAAATAAACCTGGAACCGCAGGGATGGGTGGGGACAGGCTTTGCGTGAACAATGCTGACCTTCATCAATGGTTAACTCCGTGGTGTCCCCCAAGTCTCCTCGCGTGTTCGGACAGGGGCTGGGTCCTGGCAGCAGCTGGCTGGCCAGATCTACCATGGACGCTGGCCCTGCGGTTAGGAGGCGAGGCCTGGCTGAAGGAGGGGCCACAGCGGGCATGGGCCGGAAGGGTATAATTTTTGTTCCTAGCTACTGCGTCCCTGCTCGCTGGCTGCCACGGGAGAAGCAGCCAAATATATCTCCTCTTCAATTTGTGGGTGTCAGCGCCGTGTCCCCGTGATGGGAGCACTACGAAGACCATCTCCTAACCGGCTCCTGGATGAACTATCCGCGCACCGTGGAACTTCCAGGGCCTGCTCCTCCTGGGGTGGCCTCGATGGACCCCCAGCCCCTTCCTTTCCCTCCCGCTCCCATGACCTGCCAACCAGCGCGGCACCCGGCATGGGCAGACAAGGCCCGACCCATCCACCACTGACAAATGGGGGAGCCACTGGGAGCCTGGGTGTCCTCACTTGTATGGAGGAACCCCATCCCGGGGCTGTGGGGGCCTTAAATAAAACATCTGAGGAAGGGGTGGAGGAATGGCTTAGTGGCTAGAGCACTTGCCGAGGAAGTGCTAAGTACCCAAGTTTGATTCCCCATCACCATGTAAACCGGGCATGGTGGTACATGCCCGTAATCCCAACACTCGGGAGGCCGAGGCAGGAGGATTGTCCTGAGTCCAGGGCCAGCCTGGCATGCAGAGCGAGACCCTGTCTCAAGAAAGTAAATCGGAGGGAAGAAGGACACTGGCCCCCAAGGCAGCGGTGGCACTCTGGGGTCCTCACCCAACTCGGGGCCTGCAGAGCTGCAGAGCGGGACAGACAGGGCAGGCGCCGGGAGTTAAGGGAGACGCGGGAAGAGGAAGCAGAAGGGAAGGAGTTCGCGTGGTGTCGGCACAAAGCAGGCGTGTGTGTGTGCGTGTGCGTGTGGAGGGCGGGAGTGTGCGGGACGAGGGGGGCGCCCGCTCCCTTTCTCCCCTAATGGGGAATTCGAGTTTCGGGGGAGGCGGCGTTTAATGTAATTTGCTGTCTTTTTATTTTGGTACATGTGCCCAGAGGCCTGCAGGGATTGGGTGTATTTTTTAATAAATCAGATAAATAAATCGATAGGAGACAGAGAGAAAGGAGGGCGGGAAGCGGCTCTCAGGGCCGTGACGGTGGGGAGGACGCTGAGTGAGGACAGGGGAGGGCTGGGCGCGGGGCGTGGGCTGCGGGGCCTGTCAGAGTTTATAACTCCAGAAGAATCTCTTACACACACAATGGCCTGCTCAGGGTTTTTTTTTTTTTTTTTTTTTTTTTTTGAAAAGTGCTTCAAAAGCAGGTTTGTAATTTATATCAAAGAATTTCTTTCAAGTTCGAGAGAGAGAGAGAGAATGATGTGAGGACCTTTGTGTCCTCAGGGAGAGGAGTTTTTCTTGGGGTGAGGAAGAGACCTACTTCCCTACTTTGGGGGCATTAGAGTCTTTACAGGCTCCAAAGAGGACAGCCAAAGGCCACGTCCTGCACGCAGAATTTGGTCTCCATGGAGTCACCTTTGTTCATCTGTTTTCTCATGACGACAGCGTCCCTTTGTCCCTGTCCCGGCCCTTCCCCCACACCCCCCAGGGCCTTGTGTCGTCCTCCCTCCATCCTGGACCCCCAGCCCCGGGACCCGTGCTAGGCTGGCCGGGCTCCCAGGACACACCCCAGAGCATGCTGGTAGGCTGGCCCTATCTGGAACAAGGGGAACTCTGTCCCCAGCCACCTGCCAGCCTTGGGTCCGTCCCTACTGCTCTCGCTCTAACCCTTGCTAAATCCTGGTCACACGGGAACTCCGAGGGCCCAAGTGCAAACCGTCAGAAGTGACAGGAGAAGGTCCCTCCTGGGTTCTCAGCGTGGGTTCTACCAGAGGTTCCACGGAGGCGCTTTTGGGCGCCTGGGAGGGCGCCCCGTTCTCTCGTCACTTCTAAACGGCGGCACAAGGCGTTTCTGCGTCACCCTTTGGGGGCACAGGTTTCCCAGCTGCTCCTAAGAAGGTCACAGATCTCTACTGCTGCTCGGCCCCCTTCAGCCCGCGAGGAAACTGAGTATGGAGGCAGGGCGGGCGGACAGCTGGCTCAGGACCGCCCGGTGGGAGAGGCAGGGCTGGGAGCCCAGCCCAGCGCCCTGGCCCTTGAGCAGTGCCCACATATGACCCAGCTCGGTCCCATGGCCCCAAGATGCCTGGGAAATGGGACACACAGATCTCCAAGAAGCCGGCCTGGGTCTGTGTGCTGTGTCCCAGGGGGATGTCCTGGAACCAGGTGGGGCCCTGGGAAGGAGAGGGAACCTGGAGCTTAGGGACATGACCTTGAGTCCCAGCTCTGCCAAGGGCATTGTGGGCACGAGTCCCTTCCATTCCCAATTGTCTCCGTCCTGCGCTGTCACTGGGGTGGGGCACACCCCAGGATGCTGAGCCCCTCGAAGGCCACGCCTCTGGGAACGTGTAGGATTTTGGCTCCCAGACGCATGGGCTGTCAGCACAGGGAGCCCATGGACACCTGGACAGATCAGGTGAGTGAGGGTCCGACCCAGGCCAGTGGGTGGGGTCACAGGCACCTGGGCATACCCGGCCAGGGCACAGAGGTGACAGCTGCAGCCGGAGGAGCCAGGGGCAGGGGGTCGGCGGTGAGGGGGGCCGGGTGCCCGGGTACTCACCATGGGTGCTGGCTTCCCACCGGACACGATGCAGACCAGCGTGAAGTTCTGGGCTTGGTAGCGGCTGAAAGGGGCGGGTGTGTCGGCGGCCACCACTTCGATGGAGGTGGGCGGAGCTGCCGCAGGGAAACACAGGAGACAGAGACTCAGCTGGGGGACCCCGAAAGCCCTCTGGGGGGCAGGTCCCCCTAGTGCCAGGGCACAGGAGGCAGGATGCCCCACAACTGGGGTGGGCCGTCGTGAGCACCAGGTGCCTTGCTGAGAATGCAGATCAGAGCCAGCCTGCGGGCCCTCCAAGCCCAGTGGGGAAGACACACAGGGACAAAGAGCCACAGAAGGTCCCAGTACTCAGGAGGCCGAGGCAGGAGGATCTCCATGAGTCCAAGGACAGCCTGAGCTACAGAGCAAGACACTGTCTCAAAAAAAAAAAAAAAAAAGAGGCCACATAAGTTAAAACTTGAGTGGATCTTCCAGTGTGTCACGGGGGGTGGCGCCTGGTGCTGGGACATCCCTGCTGAGGATGTAGTGATGGGCACAGGACAGCGCGGCAGGTGGCAAGATCACTGTGTGCAAAGGCCTGGTGGCAGCTGGCCCGGGGAAGGAGGGGGTCTGGAGCAGGCCAAGGGGCTTGGGGTACCCAGGGCAGTGGGCCGATGGGCAGGACAGTCACAGGGCACAGGATGGGGCGTGATGGCTCGTAACGTGGGCTGCGTCCGCTTCCCACCTTGGAGGCGAGGGCGACATTCTCAGAAACGTTTGTGAACTGGCTGTCAAGCCGCTGCCAACTTAAAACAGCCCGTGGTGGGTGTCTTCACACCAAGCAACCTGGCAGCTGCTACCCATCAGGCGCCTCTCCCTTCCTCTCTTCCCTCTGCTCTGAGCCTCCGAGGGCTGACTGACCCGCTTGGCACAGCCAGCACTTTCTCTTCTTTCTCCTGAGAGCACTGGGGAGCTATGGAAGGTTTTAAGCAAGAGCAGGGACAGGAGACGGCTCGATTTTTTCGAAGAGACAGAAAACGCAGTGTGAACGGAGGCTGGAGAGGACGCGTGCTGAGCCATCTGCATGCTAGGGTCCACATCCCAGCTGGGTCACTGCCACCCCGTCGTGGCCTGGGACATATTGCCAGAATTGTAAGCCTCCGTTTTCCAGTCTGAGGAATGGGAATAAGACTGAACAGATGAATCACAGATGGAACTTGAGCTAACGGATATAAAAGTGTTCAGTACAGATTCGTGATCATGCTGACCTTGACAAAGATCCTCCCTCGCCCCAAATCAGCAGGACACGAGCCAGGATCTCAGGGCTTCGCTTGGGAAAATGGTCAGTTCTCGCTTCCCAGCCTGGGGCCACGAATGGGCGCAGGAAGGGGAATCAAGCAGCGTGGCCTTATTCCTTCCTGCAGGGGCCTTTCGCCTCAGTTAAATTTAATTAAATCCAACCAACATGTGGTGGCACCTACTCGGTGCTGGGCGTGGTGCCAGGAACCGGGTGCAGACGCCCAGTGGGGACCCAACGCAGCCTCGTGGCGCTCACAGGGTGGCAGGTGCACAGGGCCTTGCTATCTTAGGACCCAGTGAAACGAAGCCAGGCAGGAACCACTCATTCATTCATCCAGGCAGCCATCCCCGTTGTCACCAAGAGAAGCCACCAACAGGCAGGAGAAGAAGGACAGAGGGAGAACTGTGGTGATGAGTACGAGCCTCCAGACAGCCGGCAGGTGGGCGGGAATCACAGGCACAGGCGCCTCAGTTACACAGGAGCTGCAGATCCTGCGATCTGACTTGGCCAGAACTTGACTGGAAACCCGGATCCCACCAGGGTTGACGACCCCCCCCCCCCAGGCTCCACTGGGCTCAGCTCTGACACATGTTGGTGCCTGGCAGCCTCGGCCTGTAAGGTGGGTTTCCTTAAGATACCCATTTTGCAGGTGGGAAATTTAGGAGCAGATGCAGCCGTGGCTCAGGTCCGCAGGAGCAGCGTGAGGAGAGCAGGGCGCCACCAGGGGCGCTGTGGAGACCCGGTCAAGCAGAGCTGGCACCCCACGGCCCTGGGCCTCAGGGCACACCCCACATCCACTGATTCTTCCAAATCTAGGTCCCTCCAGAACGGCTCTTGGGGTGCGGCTTTGGTTGGTTCAGCTACCCCAAAGGTCAGGCACCAACCACACCAGTTTGAGCTCAGCATAAAAATACAGGTACCAACCACACCCATATGCAGGTGGCCTTGCACCTTCTGAGAATACCTGGGGGCTCCAAGTAGTGGGGGACAGGGGAGGGGCGGGGCCTGAGCGCACGCCCACCACTTCCCAGAGGGGCTGGCTTTGAGCAGCTATCTATCGAGATGCGCTTCTAAGGTGCCTGCCGTGGGCATCGGCCGCATCTATGGGTGAGACTCCTGGGCTTCAATTTTGCAGAGCTAAGGACAGAATGGGGAAGTTGCGGGGTCACAGATGCAGAGTGGGCAGCCCCACCTCTGACCCCCACCCCCACCCCATTGCCACTGACCGAGGAGGCAGCTGCGGACAGGGTGAAGAGTGGGAACTTTAACAATCAGAGAAAGGAGACAGCTCAGTGATTACAGCACAAGGAGCCCTGGGGGCCACTCCCCGGCCCACACAGCCGCGTGTGGTGTCGCACACCTGCAATCCCAGTATGTGGAGACTGAGGCAGGAGGATTGCTGTGAGTTCAAGGCCAGCCTGGGCTACATCATGAGTTCAGTACGAGCCTGGACTACAGAGAAAGATCCTATCTCAATTAAAAAAAAAAGGATTTATAGAGAAGATAGGCAACAGGGAGGTGGACGCTGTGCAGTGGGGAAGGGGGTCTGAGGAGGAGGAGAAGGGCCAGGGGCCACCAAGAGGCAGAGAAGGGGCAGTAGCAGCCATTAACATGTTATTTGTATGTGTACCCGCCCCGAGACGAGCGCAGTAGCTGTGTACTGCTAACACATGCCAACAACAACAAACCTAAACACTCACCATAAAAATAAAAATCGAAATGAATATGCTGAGATAACCTATCGCATGTGTATTATATATGTATATGTAGTATACGTGTAGCAAGAGCCCAGCACATCTACACATACGCACACACATCTCCTATTATGAAGGATGATTAAACAAAAATAAACAGAAAAAATGTCTGCTGTCTAGATCAGACTAGCCAAGATCGAAGACCAGCTGAGCCACGGACCAGCTGTGTGGGCTTGGGCAAGTTACTTGACCTCTCTGTGCCTCGATGGCCTTAAAAAATAGAGTGAAAACATGCTTTGGGAGATTCAATAAAGCAGGACCTGCCGGATGTTTTGAAGGTGCGCTGAGGACTCACATCGGTGGGTATGAATGTCAGCTGGGGGGCTGCTTGCTGAGGGGGAGGCGGGAGCCTGCGTCCCTGATTTGGGACACCCCCAGGTTAGTGAGGAGACCAGGAGACACCCTGGCCTTGCACTGTTCACTGCGGAGCTCCTCTGGCCCCACGGCTTGTGCACCTAACATGAGGATTCTGGTCCACGTGTGCTGAAAAGGGAAAACCCACACCCAATTTTGAAGACTTAATTTTTTTCAAAGAGCATAAGAAGTGCTGTTACTATTTTTATTTTGTTACATGTTGACATACTTTGTGTGTGTGCGTGTGTTTGCACCTGTCTGTGTGCCTGCGCACATATGTCCTTGTGTGCATGTGTGTGTCTGCACGTGTCAGTGTGTGCCTGTGTGCGCGTGCACCTGCCTGTGTGTGCCGGTGTCTGCGTGTGTGTACCTGTGTGTGCGCACGTGTGTACCTGCACGTGTGTGTATGCCTTTGTGTGTGTGTGTGCGTGCGTAGGTGCAGTGCTGGGGACAGAACCCAGGGCCTTTGCACTGAGCTACATCCCCAGACCAGGTTTGAGTTTGCGATAAAGTTTTACAAAGCCACCAAGTCACCTGGTCTGGGCTTGAACTTGGGATCCACCAGCTTCAGCCTCTCTGAGCGTGGGGGTGAAGGGCCAATGCCATGAGATTTATCTTTAGATATACTGGTTTTAATAAAAGTATTATTAAAATCAATTTCACTTTTTTATTTTACTTTTATTATTGTGCTCATTAGAAAACCTGCCAGAACATATGGGGTTTGCAGTATATTTCTTTTTCTTCTTTAATTGTATATTAAATATATATATATATATATATATATATATATATATATATATATATATGAATGAGTTACAAATTCTACAATGCATTGAAGACATGGCTTTGGGGAACCAGTGCCCATTCTGGCCCTTCTTCTTACCTTGTCACCTGCGTTGGGGCCTTTTCTGCCATTATGCTTGTGGATTTCATAAGAGAGACAGGTGTCTCCAGTCAGTTTGGGGTGTTTGCTCCATTCCACTGAGCGTTACTGACTCAGGGTGGCCCCATTTCCATTCAAATGTTGCAGTATATTTCTACAGGACAGTGCTGGCCTAGACTTCCCATTTCACAGGTAAGCACACCGAGGTCAGAGAAAGGCACGTGTCTGCTGAGGGTCACACCATAAACCAGGGGCAGACCTTGACCTGGGACCTGGGCTTCGGAATCCTGGCCAGGGTCCTTCACACAGCACAATGCTTGCTCCCCCTACCACACGCACGTGCACCCAGATGCATCCCCGTTTGCAGATCTGAGCCCGAGTCATGCGCACTGCCCACACAGACCCCGACTGGGAGCTGTGTTCCTGTCTCTCACTAGATTTCTGAGCAGGTGTCAGTAATATGTACAGTTAATCAAGCTCGTAAGACAATAACGGCCTTCTGTTGTGTGGAAGATGACACAGCGGTGCTGCCTAAGATCACAGCGGTCAGCCCAGGCTCCCCACGACAGCCGTTCCAGGCACAGTGTCCCGGTAGGGTGCCACTCCCCGTCCTCCCTCCTGTCACTCAGAGAGCGGGCGTCAGGAAACAGTCCACACCTGGGAGTCGCGGTTGCTTACCGATGCTCCGCCCACCGTGTCACAGTCATTGCCCATTTCCTGTGACTTCAGAGTTCCTTCCCCCACACGCCATTGCGTCACAGACCCACGGTCGCGTGCTGCCTCTCATGCTCAGTCTCCCCCATCAGACCCGCAGCTGCACCTCTCCCCCTCCGGCCCACCCTGCCCCTCCTCCATCCCCAAATCCGTCCCATCCACAGACACAACCATCTCTACCCCATCTGCGTCCCCATCCCAGCCACAAACCCGGCCCCGATATGTTCCTCCATCCTCACACGCAACTTCATCCCATCCTCCTCCCCCACCTGTGTCTCCATCTGTTAGGGTTTGGGTCTGAGTGTCCCCCAAAGCCTCATGCCTTTGGCTGTGAGCCGTGGGGCCACGTGCTATTGGGAGGTGGGGTGGGGCTGGAAGTGCACATGCTTGAGGCTTGACCTGGAGGGGTTGGATATCCACTTGCTGAGTCTGAGGGGGCCTCCAGGGTGGAGATTTCAAGTGTGTGTTACTGGCTTGTGGACCCGGAAGAGAGGGAAGGGATTCCACCCGAATGGCTGCTTGACCCAAGAAAAGGAGGGAAGAAGAAACATCGCGACAGAGCGGGAAAGCTCCGGCCTTGCCCGCGTCTCCCGACATCTATGCCCTCCTCCCTCCCTCGGCTCTGTCTGGTCTGATGTGAGGAGCTTTGCTCCTGGCTAGAAATCGGCCGTGTGTTTCCACTGTCGCAGGCGCCCACGAATGGACTGTGTGAGACCTTCTGACACTGTGTGCTGCGATCAGTTTCTCCTCCCACGAGCTGTGGGTGTCGGATATTCTTTCCCAGCAACCAGTAAGTAACTAAGATTCGGGCCCTGGCTCCTTCCGTATCTGCATCTCCAGCCCTGCTCTGCCTCACGGCTGTCTCCACCCCCCAACTCCAGTGTCACCTCTACCCCATCTGCATTCCCGCCACCCCCACCCTCTCCTCCACCCCAGTCCCTCTCCCCACCCCAGCTGCACCCCCAGACACCTCTCCCAATGTGCACACACTCTTTCTCTGTATCCCCATTGCTCCCCCCTTCCCTGTTACAATCTCTGACCAAGGTCAAACACTAGTTGCCTGAGCTGTGCCCTGTGCCGGGGACTGGCACCTACCCCGGAAACAGTGCCACCCTCAGCCAGCCAGCCGATTGTGGTCACAGACATGAAGTCCGTGCCCCTTCCTGGACTCAGTCCCAAGTGCCAGGGCTGGCTCTGGAGGGAGCAGTGTCAAGTTAGGCCAGCTGGCTGCACTGCACGGTGTTCAGAGGCCAGCCAGGTGGCAAGCAATGGCAGAGGACCTTCATGGAGGACCCCGGGTCCCCGAACTCTCCTGGAGTTCTGCTGGCACCAGTGGACATGACGTACAGTGTGCCACCATCCGTGCCTCACGCCCATGGCCTTGGAGGTGGCTCCAGGATGCTCCCTGGGGACGGGGAGTGAGCGTGCCCATCCCAGCCACTGGCGCTGTTCACCTGAGATGCCACATGCCATATTTCATTGGGAAAAGGGACAAACAACAGCCACCCTGACCACCACCATCTGAGTAGCTGCAAGAACAGAGCCACAGGCGGAACTTCAGAATTTACTGACGGCTTCTGAACACACGGTCCTACCGGCTCACCTCTAACCCTGGGCAACCAGTAGGGCCAGCTCTCTTCTGTAAGTATGTCACATGATCCTGCCACCGCCCCTTCCCCTCCAACCCCTCTGCTAAGCCTGCAGACTTTGGCTTGTCCTGTGTGGACAGAATTACTATGAGAAGTTTCCCGGTCTGGTTCCATCCAACATCAGGCACAGGCAGGTGTCCTCCCGTCTGACACAGTGGCATGTCACAGCTAGCCTCCATCAGCCCTACTCAGCTCTGAAGTGATTCCAGAGCCAGAGGTGAACCTGTGCTCTAACGGTTGGGCCGCTGGCATTAGGAAATTATCTCTGAAATATTGCCTGTCTTTGGTGCACAAATGGAACTTGGTTTTGGTCATTGCAAGGCACTATGGGTACAACGTGGCGGCTCTTCCTTGCTCTGTAAGTCACCCCATGGCCTTTGCAACTTGGGAACACAGGCTGAACTGATAGTAACTTCAGGAACAGGGAAACCCAACCTGGTCTGTGTCTGTGTCCACTCGAGTTCAATTCTGTCCTCAACCACGATGCCCATCCCGTTCCAGCACCTCCCAGGGTCCCAGCTCCAATGCCAAGGGGAGGACCAAGGTGCCAGCCCTAGCTCTGCCACCGACACCCCAGGGAGCTTTGGGCCAACTGAACAACCTCTGTGGGCATCGGTCTTCCAGTCTATCAGACGGACTCAATCCAGACCTGCCTGACCTTCCAGCCTGAAGGGGGTTGAGAGGGGACACAGATGAGAACATGGATGGGTACTGACGCACAGGCAGCAGAGAGCGGCAGACACAGGGCGGCTGCCCTGCCTCCCGGCCTGCCCGCACTCCTGCCTTGGCTGAGAGGGATGGTGCAGGCCTCTTTTTGTCCCCACCCCGACCTCAGGTGGCTGTTGTTTCTAGAAGGACACCTCTCGGCTCCTTGGGCACTGCCCTCGGAAGGTGCTGCCTGCTCCCGGGTCTGGAGCCATTTATCACAGGGAGGCGATCAATTAGGTTTTGGGGAGAGGTGGGGGAAGGGTGAGACAAGTCCAAAATTATATTATTTGCAAAAAAATCCATTCTCTCCTCTCAGCATGCCTGCTTCATCGACTGGCTTCCATTTCACTCAGTTCCTGGTCATTACACCATATTTCAAAAAGAGAAAAGTGCCCTCTTCGTACGACAGTGCCTGCGAATATAAATGTCCCGCTAGGCTTCCTGCTGTAATTTCTTACCTTCTTTTTCTTTTTCTTTCTGCCCTACATCTCCATTTCTTTTCTGTCTCTTTCCACCTCTTCCTCTCTGCTCCTTCAAGAGTGTGCTTCGGCCAGGAAGCCTGCTCCCTCCCTGCTACGGCCATGCTGAGCCACCCTGTAGGCACTGGGCTCTCTGTCGCTTAGCTCCACCCCCTCCTTCACGGTTGGCCCCAGGGATTGCCTTGGCTCCACCCCCTCCTTCACAATTGGCCCCAGGGATCACCTTAGCTCCACCCCCTCCTTCATGGTGTCCCAGAACTGCAACTACTGTTCCTTGGAGTGAGCAGGTATTCTGCACACAGACGGGGAAACTGAGTCAGAAATCCACTGCAAGTTGGCAGCTGACTCAGGACTGCTGAGTTCTAGGACCAGCTGACTGGCAGTGTGATCTTGGTCCTGGTATCACCTTCTGCATGAGGTGGTGAGTTGCCTCTGTTTCCCCTTCTGTATAATTTATTTGAATTTATTTATTTTGAAACAAGATCTCACTAAAGCCCCAGCTGGCTTTGAACTGGCAAACATCTTGCCCCCGCTTCCCTAGTGGCTAAGATTATAGGCCTGTGCTACTGTGCTGAGCTCCTCGTTTATTAAAATGGAAATAATTGAAATACTTGCCTCTCAAGATCAAATAAATTAATTTATTTAAAGTACTTCAAACAAAGCCCAGCACCCAAAACCGCAAAACTCTCTCTGGTTGTCTTCTATTAAAACATACCTTTTATTTATTTATTGATTGATTGATTGATTGAGACAGTGTCTCACTCTGTAGTCCAGGCTGGTCCTGAACTCTCTAAGTAGCCCAGGCTGGCCTCATACTCACCACAATCTCCCTGCCTCAGCCTCCTGAGTGCTTGGGCTACAGGCATGCGCCAGCACACCCGGCTAAAACACACCTCGTCTATGGCCAGCTGGAGAGAGTCAGGAACTCTCAGCCAGAGCAAAGTGGGGCACACGCGCACACACGCACACATGCACATGTTACTCAAGTCCAAGGACGAGGGTATGCCACAATCGAACAGGCAAAAGGCCTGTCAGTGCTGAGCTTGATGGTCCCCTGCAAGAAAGGAGAGTGACCCCCAGCTCAGCGGCCCCAAGGGCAACTTGCAGTGGGACCAAGCTGTCCCCTCTCCCACTCACAATTGCGGGTCCGAGTTACGTGGCAGCTCCCCAAGCCACAACCGGTGTGGGTCTCCATCCCCAGCTCCAGGCCTCGGGTCCCTCGGCGGGGCAGAGGAAACCAGTTTAAACTGGGCGCCTGTCTGGTGGCGGACGCACCTTGCTGCTGTATAAACTGCGGGTGCCGATCCTCACCTGGCCTTCCAGGCTGCGGAGGACCTACCATGTGCAGCTGTAAATGGTTCATGTGGCTTTTTATTTTCAAAATGCATTTTTGTTACTGCATACTAATTTTTATAAAAATCAGGTTTCAACATGGTATTTTCATACATGCCTATGAAATATTTTGTTCCTACCCTTCTCTCCCTTCCCCCTTTCTCTCTCTGTCTCTCTGTCTGTCTGTCTGTCTGTCTGTCTGTCTCTCTCTCTCTCTCTCTCTCTCTCTGAGGCTGGAATCAGGTGGGGCCCTCACCCAGAGCCATGTGGCTGCCCTGAGGTCCCTGCCCTAGAAAGGTGGCACCTCGGTCTTACTAGTGGCTTCATGTCCAGGAAAGTCAGGGACCGTGGCTTGTAGCAGCCTGACCTCCAATCTCAGCCCTGGTCATTGTTGTGGGAGGTCAGGTCCCCAGACCTCTCTGAGCAGCCTGTGTTTTTCTCACTGGTGCTGAGTGTCACCTGCCCTACAGCATGTCCAGCAGACAGGAGAGACAGCTGAGGGGACACACGGGGCCAGTGCAGGCGTACAGGGGTGGCCGTGAAGGACGTGCTGCCTCGGCCAGGCTGTGTGGGGTGAGGTGGCGGGAGACTCCAAAAGCCTGTCTAGGAGGCGGTGGGCAGGCTGGGACCTCCAGTGCTGTGGCTGGAGGGTGGCCGTCCTTGCTAGGTGACCCGCTAGCTCCAACGTGCTCCTCCGAGCCCCAAAGCCATCTGTCCGCCCCTCTCTGGACTCACTCTCCACCGGTGACCTTGGCAGCCAAGAGGCCTGGGGACCGACGGACAGGTGGCAGGATGGGCATCCTTGCCCCAGGACCCCCGCTGTTCGAGACATGACCCCCGTTTCTGGTCTGTACGTGGGTGCACGCCCAGCTGGGGACCTCGGGTCCTCATGCCCTGGGACTTCTGTCGGGAAAGGCCTCTCAGGGGCAGCTGCTGCACCCTTGTGTGTGCCCCGGGGCTGGCTCCGGCCACCAGCATCCAGTCCAGCCCCGACACTTCCTGTCCCCTTAGGTGCAGCATCCTCTCTGCTCTTTACGACTGTGTGGTGAAGGGGGGATGCTTGCTACCCCCGGTTCTCAGGTGAGGAAACTGAGGCAGGGAGAAGAAGAGACCCCGCTAGGCTGTGGTGGAGGGGGCACGGGGAGGGCTCAGGCTACGGCTCTTCTCGTTCCTGACGTCCTTGGCAGCGTCCCGGGTATGGGGTGGGCAGAGTCCTTCATGCCCAGCCTAGAGAGCTCCCCGTAGACTGTGTCACCTCCCGCGGCTCCCACCCCACCTTGGGCCACCTACCATGGACAGGTGAAGGGTGGGGCCCTGGCTGTGGGACAGGAGAAGAGCTGTGCTTCCCGAGCACCCACCAGGAGCTGGAAGCACCCCCTCTACACGGCAGTCAAACCGCATGCCCTAAGGGTGGAGCTTCTACTGTTACCCCCATTGAGCAGATAGAGAAACTGAGGCTTGGGGAGATTAAATGTCCCATGGAAGGCCACATTCCGGTGAGACGGGGTGGGGCAGGGTGGTTAGGTGAATGACCTCTGCGGCCAGCTTCCTGGGGTGGGAGCTGGGTCTACTTTCGCTGGACTGGGCAAGTTTATTCCCTTCTCAGGTATCACGCTTGTAAACAGGGAAAGTGACAATAGAACGTCCTTTAGCGGGTTGTTATGAGCTACACAGCAGGTGCTCAGCAGAGCTGGGCCTGCTGTACAGTGTGTGCTCAAAAAATATCGGCTGCCTTAATTACTATTCACAGCAGGGCTGGGTGGAGAATTTATGCCTGCACCAGCCCACATCTTTAGCCACGCCCTGTTCTCCATGGAGCCAGCTCCTGGGCACTGTCAACCTCGTTGGGTGCAGGGAATTTCTCCACCTGGGCATTACCCAGCCTCCTCCTGGCCTGATCTGGAGGAGGAGGGTCGTGTGTATGCTCCTCACACAGAGAGATATGCCAGGTTGATGAGGGAGGGCCAGGACACAGTGTGGCAACTGCCCCAGCATGTGCCAGGCTCTCAGAGCCTGGGTGGGTTGGTTCTGGGGCGAGGGGTGGAGGCAATTCTACTGGGAGCCCTAAATTCTTTGTAGCTCTGGCCTGGACCCCCCCATCTTCTTCCCAGGCCTCCTCTGCAGAGCAGCCAGTCCAGTCCTGCTCCCTGGGGTCAGGGGTCACCATCATGACACGGGGGGCAGGTCATGTGAACCATCTAAGCCTGGCAGGTGGCTGCTGACTCACTCTCGGAGGCCCTGGCAGGGGGGTAAGGAGACCGTTTCCCACACAGGGAGGCCTCCTGGGTGTAGAGGGGGCTGCCACTCACCCAGTAGCTTACCTTTCAGTGTCCCTGGCTGGGACCTCCAGCATCCCAGGGAGCAGCTGCCCACCACAGACTGAACCTGCCCCTGAGGGTCACATATGCCAGCAATGTTGGGGGTCCACCTGGGACTATACTGTCCCCACAATTCTCCCATAGTGTCCTTCAGAAAAGGAGAGTTACGGTCCTTCTGCTTTGCTCAGGACTGCAGGACATTGGCAGGCTTAGCATGGACAAGGCCTGCTCTCGACCCTGGCACCCGGAGCCTCTTTTGGCCCTGGGAGATGCTCAGCTGATACCGCCTCAGTCATGGGCGTAACTAAGCGATGTCCAGTGTGTCACCTTCTCTGAGCGGCCTCACTGGACACGCTATTTAAAATAGCCCCCTGGTCCTCTGGCTGTCCCTGACCCTGGATGTACTGTCCATCTGCTGCCCTGGCAGTGCTGTCCATGATGATCTGACATTTTTATCTGACTTGTTCTGCGTTAAACTCCAGTGCCTGTGACAGTGACCAGAATGTACTAGGAGCTCAATAAATGGTTACAGGTGTGTGCCATCACACCCGGCTAATTTTTATGTGGTGCTAGGGATCGAACCCAGGACTTTGCATGTGCTGGGCAAGCGCTCCGACCTCTGAGCTACACCCCAGCTCCCTGATGTTCTTTCTACTGGAAAGGAAGCATAATACTGGGCTGTCCACGGAAGAAGCCAGCACTCACTGGGAAGTGGACCCTTCTCTTGCTGGACTCCAAACTCAATGCTCCTTTCAGGGGGGTCTGAATATTAGAGGAGTTCTGGATAGTAGTGAGTAACAGAACCAAAACTAGGCATTGGGACACGGGCACGGGGAACGGGGAGGGGCACAGCTCCCCCATGACTCCTACCGGTAAGAAAGGCAGGTAACCCCACTGGAAATTCTGAGGTTTTAAGTGCCAGGTGCTCGTTTAACTGGGTGCCCACTCTTACTACTCTGGCCCTTGGCCAGGTGACGTCTGCGACACTGGCAGCCTTTACCTCAAAGGTGGAGACGTTTTCCTTGGGAGTCAGGGTGCCTGTTGGGGTACCAGCTCTGGATTAGACACAGGGCCCACTCGGGTGGGCCCCTTAAACCCTCTGAGGCTCTGTTCCTTTATCTATAAACTGGGTGTGACCACGTCCACTTCCAAGGCATGTGGGAGGTCACGTGATTGCCCATGGATTGAACCCCAGGTACTGGGCAGCGGGGAGAGCGTGGCCTCGATTCTCAGTTGCGGGTTGAGGGATCCCCTGGGTATTGGCATAGGAACCCCACCCCTTGGCACTCAGGCAACCGAAGAGCAGCCACTTCCGGCCGCGGCGGAAGTGAAGCTGGTTCTTGGGCCTCACAACGTTTAATTGGGCGTTAACAGCTCACCCTCAGTACGCTGGCCGCGGAACCTGCACGCCCCCCCTCCCTCCCTCGAAGAGAACCCGCGTGGTCTTGCCGTGACCGTGAATAACGCATTCCGGGACCCAGCTCGCAACTTCCAAATTAGCTTACAGTTTATCTGCGGCTCTGATAAAAGACATTTTAATGACTGCATGCGGCCCACATCACCGCACCAGCACGGGGCTCCCGGATGTCTTCCCCACCGCGGAGCAGGATGCTGCGGCCGTGAAATTACAGGCGCTTTGCATTTTGATCTGCTCCGGAGGCCTGGGGAGGAAGGGGCCGTGTAGGGTGTGCTCAATACCCAGGATGCCACCGCAAAGGCAGCTGAGGCCCAGCACACTGGAGGGAGGAGGGCAGGAAACACTGAGAAATGCCAGCCCCGTGCCTCTGCAGTCACCACGCACCATGCAAACCTTTGAGAGAAATGAAAGCCAGGAGACAGGAGAAAGCGCTAACCACCCTCTGGGGCCGGGAGCAGATCCTTGCCTGGAACCTCAATCTCCTCTTCTGTGAAGTGGGTGCGCTAGTGCTGCACCCCGCGGGCTCTGCAGGGGCTGCTTCCAGGACCCACGGGGATGCCCGGGTCTGCAGACGCTGAGTCCCTGATAGGATGGCGTAGCGTTTGCGTACAGCCCCAGCTACACTTTCACGCCTTAAATCACCTCTAGGTTACTTCTAATAGTTCGAGCAGCGTCAATACTATATGAATAGTCGTAATACCGTATTGTGTAGGGGAAAAGGGCGAGATCTGCACTTGTTCAGTGCAGATGTAGTTTTTAAAAGCTATTTTTGCTTTATAGTTAGAAGTCCCTGCAGGAGCCACAGGAATTAAAGGTTGACCGTGACCTTGGCCAGGTGGGATGAAGAAATGGAGGCCTTGGGACTTGGCTCATGAGGTCCTCTCATAGGCGCTTGGTGACAGAACACGCAGACCTTCAGGTGAGAGACTTGGGGATGCTGGGCAGGCAGGGCGTGACTCTCCCTGCTACTCCTGGGATTCCAGGAAGCTGGGCGTCTACAGCAGCGTAACCCAGGACATTCACTGCTTGGGGTGCTGTAAGGTCCTTGGAGCTGCAAACGGCAGGGATCCACCCAGAAGCAAGAGAGCCAGCCATGGCTGTGCCCAGGGGCGGCCAGAGACAATGTTATCAAAAAGGATATAGATTGAACTGGACCCCGTGGCACTGGCCTGTAATCCCAACACTCTGAGACGCTGAGGCAGGAGGATCACAAGTTAGAGTCCAGCCCGGGCAATTCAGTGACTTAGCGAGACCCTGTCTCAAAGTCAAAAATAAAAATGGTCGGGGGATGTAGCACAACGTTAAGTCCTTGCACTCAATTTTGGGTGAGTGCACCCAAAATTTTGGAGTGTCCCCCGAAGTCTCATGTGTGGAAGGCTTGGACCCCAGCACCATAGCATTCAGGGGTGGGGTCTTTGGAAGGTGGTTGGGTTGTGAGCATTCTGACCTCCTCAGTGAGTTTTACCCATTGACAGGTTCTTTCTTTCTTTCTTTCTTCCTTTCTTTTTCTTTCTTCCTCTCTCTCTCTCTCTCTCTCTCTCTCTCTCTCTCTCTATATATATATATATATATATATATATATATTTTTTTTTTTTTTTTGAGACAGAGTCTCACTCTGTAGCCCAGGCTGGTCCTGAACTCATTATGGAGTCCAGACTGGCCTTGGACTCACAGCAATCCTCCTGCCTCAGCCTCCCGAGTGCTGGAATTACAGGCATGCACCACCACGCCCAGCTTATGTGGTGGTGGGGAATCTGACTCCAGAATTGAGCGCTTGATGTCTTTAATCGCTGAGCCATGCCTCCAGCCTCTAGATTCATAATTTAAAAGGCCATTTGGGGAAATTTAGGAGCTTTGGTCTGGCTGGAGGAAGCAGGTCCCTTGAATACTATATCATGTCCCTACCCATGTCCCCTCCCTCCCTCCCTCTCTCCCTTTCTCTCTCTCTCTCTCTCTCTCTCTCTCTCTCTCTCTCTCTCTCTCTCTCTCCCTGCCTTCTGTCTGCCACCAACCAAGTGGCTTTACTCTACCACCCATTCCCTCATCAGAGGCCTGGAGGCAAGGGAGCCGAGTGACCATGGGCTAAAACCTTTGAAACCATGAGTCAAAATAAACCATTCTTCCTGAAAATTGTTTTCCTCAGGCATTTTATCACAGCAACCAAAAGCAGACCAGCACATGAATACATGGTCCAACTCATAGATCTTCCATTGTGCCTTCTGCTGGGCTGAGGGCTTTGTAAACCTGGTCTAGGTTAAACCTCACAACCACCCTAGCAAGTGGGTTTCCTACCCCTATTTTATAGGTGGGGAAACTGAGGTCCAGAGAGGATAACCAACCTGAGGTCCCATGGTAAATCTAGGATTTGGACCTAAATCAGGGTGTAAGGGGGATGAAGGTAACTTCTGGTGTCAGGAATGAGGTCACAGTCAGACGGGGGAGAAACGCATTTGCATAAATGCTTAGATAACTACAAGGTATAATTAAAAATACAGTGAGCGTTTAAATTAAAAAAAAATGTATTACGGTAAAAGCCAAGCTGCCACGAATCCCCCTCAGAATCCCCTCACCCCTTGGCTTCGAGCACACTGATTCCATCGTTCTTTGTGCCTCGTGAGGTGGCTCCGGAAGTCCCCTTTCGGGAGTGTCGTTAGCTTGGTGTCCTGAGTTGACTCTGCATGTTGAACTTCCATGATCATTTTGACCTTGGGGAAGAGCCAGAAGCCATGTGGGTGGATGGGGCCACACCGCCCTGTGTCCACGAGCTGTCCCTTCTGCCAGCTGGCTCCTGGCAGCCGCATGTTTCATTATAAAGCCAAGAAAGAGAACTTCCAGAATAGCTTCAGGGGGCAGGCGGAACCATGGGTTAAGTGTGCTCAGCGCGAGAAGGATTAATGGCAGGGGGCCTTGTACACGTTTAAACTTTACACGTTCATCATGTCTTTTGATCATGGCCTTGTTGGTAGACAGCTATGGACACAGCCATCAGGATGGGGTCACATGCAGACACACTAGTTTTGGAAATGCTCAGAGGTCTAGACCAGAGTGCAGTCCATGGACCAGCTGCTGCAGTGTCTCCTGGGAACTTAGGAGAACTGCAGATGCTTTGACCCGGCCCAGAGTTGGGGAGCAGCAGCTCTGGGGTGGCCCAGCCATCCATATTAACAAGCCCTCCAGTGGCTCTGATGCACTCAAATCTGAGAACCACTAGTTTAGGTTAGGGGCCCTCAAACCTCAGGCTGTGGACTGGTACCCATCTGTGGCCATGGAAGGATCTGGCTGAGGGGACAGATGAGCTGAGAGCCAGAGGTGAGCCCTGAGTGAAGCCCCGCCTCCTGCCAACACGCTCCTATCAGGTTCGAATGCCGCTGCTGACGGACAGGAGGTGGAGCTTCCCTCCGCACTCCCCTCCCACTGTGCTCATGTTTTAGAGCTGCCCTCCAAAACCCTGCGGCAGAACAGGTGCATCCCGCCCACTCCTTGGGAGAACGGCCTTCAAGCAAACTGGCCCCTGGTGTCAAAAAGGTTGGGGACCACTGGTTTAGACCACAGGCTTTGGCCTCGGGCAGCTGTCATGAGCCATCAGGTCCTTGTCCACCCCTGAGCTTTAACAGGATCCTAACACTTGGTTCATGGATTGTATGAGGCAATGCACATGGAAACAGGAGACTGTGCGCTGTCAGGAGCATGCCAGGGAGGGGTGGGGGCGTGTCAGCTGCAGCAGGAAGTCCCTTGGGTATAAGGAGCATGAGTGGGCCTGCCTCAGCAGGGGACACCTGGACCGACAAGGGCAGTGACATCTGAGCAGGACATCAGCCTGTGATGGGCGGCTTCTGTGCCATGGAGAACCTTGCCCAGCGTCTCCAGCGTGGGCCCCACTCTGCTGAGGGGAGCTCAGGGTGGTGTCCCTGGCCCACCCAGCAGCCTCGGCTTCCTGCACAGCCCCCGGCCCACCTGCAGCCGCTGCCCCCTCGTGTGGATCTTAGTTCTGATGGCTACTATCTCCCTGAGGAGGAGCCCTGAGCCCCTTGGTCCCCAAACCACAATGCCAGAGCACCCAGGGACTATCAGCCCCGCGGCACACCCGGGTCAGCCCCATGAAGCCTCTGCCATCCCACCTAGCAGGTGGGGTAAGAGACAAGTGTCTGAGCTAGGAGGGGACTGAGGATGACCTGTCCAAACCCTTCTTTGGGCCCAGGAGGGGAACACCCTGCTCTGGGCCTTTGGGGACCGAATGGGGAGGGCGGGCCTCATGGAGGAGTGGCCTTTGAAGACACAGTACAGAGCAACCTGTCTCAGCTGCGGCTTCCACGCTGCCTCCAGCAGTGTGACAGAGCTGTGGCCCAGGAGCCAGCGTGCCTGGATAACTGAGGGCACTAGGGGGGCAGTCTTCTGCTGAACCTCCCGGGGTTACCTTGATGCTGCATGCTCTCATAAGATTTCGTGATCTCTGCTGTGTGACCTTAGGCAGGTTACTTGCTTTCTCAGTGCTTGTCCTCATCTAAGAAATGTTCCAGATCATAGGATTCACCTTCAGGTACGTTGTGAGGACTAACAGCTATGCCAAACGTAAAGCACCTAGTCTGTGGCCTTGGACGGCCTTCCCCAAGTCCCCCTTCCCCAAACTAGCTGCCACTACCTGGCACACAGTAGGTGTCCAGTAAATGTGTGCAGAACGAGAACTGTCTCCACCTTGGTCATCACCCACGATCCCCCTGACTGCGCAAACCGAGTTATGTTCCTTGCCCAAGCCACGCTGCCTCCAATCCCAGCTCCACGGGAGCCAGAGTACTCCAGGCGCGGCCACCATCATGAGTCGATGTCCCTGGGGAGGCCTGGCCTTCAGAGGTTTTCAGTTTCCCCAGATCAGGGCTTTCCACCGGGCCTCTGCATTCACCGATTGCCCGAGGCCAGCGCTTCCCTGGTAAATAACATTTGATAAGAAACAGAGAGCGCGGGCTGGAGTTGTCGCCAGGCCTGGCACGTCTGCCGTGGAGCCGGGCTGCCGTCCAAGACTGCGGCATGAGTGCCAGAGCTGGCGGGGGCTTGGAAGGCCCCAGGGAGCAACATCCTTGTACAAATGGGGAAACTGAGGCCGGGTGGGGGTGGCTTGCCCGAGGACATGACTAGAGACAGACATCAGCATTATTATCCCCATTTTATGGACACATAAATGGAGGAACGGGACAGAAGCCAAGAGCCCCGATACTCAGCCCTGCACACTTTCGAATCCACCCCTGCCCTCTGACACTTCCAGTGGGGCCTTGCGGGGTGCAGGGACCCCGAAGGAGCTTCTCCAGCCTGGCTCTTGCCTGCAACCTGGAAGCCTCCCTCAGTGCAGTCCCAGGCCTGGCACCTCCCCTCCTGGTGTCCAGCTACAGAGCCTACACAAGAGAGCCCGTGATGACCCAATAGACCTGTGTCCCTTCCCACTTTACTGAAGTGAAACTGAGGCCCAGCATCTGGCTGCCTGCTGCCCACTGGCTGCTCCTTCCTCCCTCAGGGACCCAGGCCATCCTGTTAGCATGGGTGCCCCACGCAAGCTAGGCACCCAAGGATCACGGGCGAGGTTCAGCCTCAGCATCTCACACAGCCACCCTTAAGAGAAGACCTTGCGGACCAGGCCTCAGGGCTACCCTGGGCCTGATCTAGCCGTGCGCTCCTTCGGGGCAGGGAAAAAAAGAGGCGGGAAGAGGTCCCTACCCCCGTAATACAGGCGTTTTGGCAGGAGGCCCCCAGAATGGCCCCTCTGTGCATGTGCTCGGCAGGTACAGGTGCACCCACACGCCCCTCCCCACCCCCACCATGCCATCCACCCTCCCTGCGACGTGGGGCTGCACTCACCCATGACGTTGAGGAAGATGTTACCAGAGGCCAGGACTACCTTCTCCCTGGTGGCACGGTCATAGATACCCACGTGGCATTCATAGGGACCGTTGTCTGAGATCCGGACCTCAGGCAGCCTGGGGGAGGCAGAAGACAGAAGCGGGAAGCCCGTCACAACGGGGCGGGAGGAGGCATTTTGGAAAACTAACCCCAACCCCCACTCACCCTGCCTCTGTTCAACACACTCCATGGAGCGACCGCAGGGCCCTGCGCTGGGCTGGGAAGGGGAGCAGCATTTATGGTGCGCTGACTGGATGCAGCCCTGCACGTGACGCTGCAGGTCAAGGTGAGGGGTGTGTGTTCGGCCAGGGCCAATCTGCGCTTAGGGGACCCTTTTAGCTGGTGGGCTGGTCACATGCCCACGTGCCAAGGGCTGTGATGGTGACAGGTGCAGAGGTGTCGGTCCTTAACACGTCACCAGCAGGCAACACACAGGCTTCAAACTGGCCACGTGGCCACTGCCATACGCACACTCCCACTTCCCAAGCATGGAAACTGAGGCGCAGGAGGGGGCATTATGCCCCAGCCCCATGGCTAACAAGAGCCCAGAAAGGGATCTGGCTTCCCGTCTCCACAATGCCAAGCTGCGTTCATGCTCAGCTCAGTTCACCAGCCCCAGGATCCCCTCAGACAGCCTGTCGGGGAAGGAGAGGGCAGCCTGCCGGGTGGGTGTCCTCGCCACCACCCCTGAGACAGGAGGGTCCTGGGCTCCCATTCCTCACGGTCCCCTCTCCCGAACAGGCCTCACCCCCACTCCGACCCGGCACCTGAACAGCAGCCTGTCCCCTCCCTCGGGACTCACTGGTACCCCCACCTGGGCTCTGAGCCTCTTCCCTCCCCGCCTCCAGCGCCGGCTCCTCCCAGAGCCCCTCCCCTCAGCCCGCCCCCACATATTAGCATAAGCACCACCCTTATTTACATAGAACACATGGAGGTTGACAGCCGGTCTCCCCACTGTGACTAGGAACTGAGAACCCTCCTTGTCAGGGGGATCTTCAGGAAGAAGACACAGCCATTGCCTCCACTCGGGTCCCCGGAGCTCACAGTGACAGGAGCAGCAGCAGGGGACCGGCTCCCTCGGGAAGGATTTTCTTTGTAACTCAGCTAGACGGGAAAATAAAGGTGCCTCCGCCGGGCACTGTTCCCGAGTGACAGTCACACCCAGTGACATGTTTAGGCGAGGCTCACAGGTGTCTGGTATCGATGCAACCCGCTTTGGTGGCATTTGCAGGGGACTTTTGCTGGTTGGTTTGTATAAAGAAACAGTCTTGGGGGACAAGTGTCACTGGCGGGACTGATGATGTCATGAGAGAATAAAGGCATGCTGACACACAGGTGGTCATGCCCAGGTGACTGTCCCCCAGGTAACCTGCACCGATGCGAGGATGTGATGGCCACGCCCAGGTGACGCACGTAGCAGCTGCTACGCCCACGGCATGAGGAGGGGACACCACACAGGAGCTGCATACGACAGCTCTGGGGACGCCTAGATTGGTGCTCTGTGACGAGGACAGCGTCTCCCTCTTGAGCCGCTAGCTGGCCACATAGCCCGAGTCTTTTCGGACGCACATGACAGCAGCGGTCCTCCTGGACCAAAGTCCCTTCCAAGGCGTCCTTCTCTCCGCAGATAAAGACAAGAGCCCCGTCGGCCCAGCAGCAGCGGCTCTAGCTCCGTCCCTGCCCGTCCCCGCAGCACCCCCCCCCCACACTTCTCCATTCCCTCAGTCTCAGTGCCTTGCACCCAGCCCGCCATGTGCCAAGCTCCTGTTCTATTAAGATAACATTTTTATTTTGATACTCTTAGAATTACAGAGAAGTAGCCGGGATAATAGAGACTCCTGTGTAATCGTCATCATTGTCCCCGGCTAGCCGCAGCCCGCACCCTCCCCCACCCCCGGGCCAACTCAAAGCCAACGCCGCTGGGTCTTGGCTTTGATTTGGACCAACCCGCCGCTTGTCTGAGCCTCATGAAACCCGGAGGTTTTTGCCTGCACTCTTGTCCTACTAAAGTAGATTAAGCCAGCCGCCCAGAGTCCCCGTGCCCAGGAGCGTGGGGCATTGATCTGCCTTGGCGGCAGCAGGGGCCCAGGGTGGGGGAGCAGGCCGGCCCTCGTCAGTGACGGCGGAGATCAATAGACTATTAATAACCGCAAAGGCTTCTGCCGAGATCAGGGTAACGAGGTTTAGCGGCCAGAGTTTTACCAACACTGACAGAATTTCCAAAAGGCGAGTGTGTTTCTGAAAAGCTGGGCACAGGGAGAGCAGGGGGCCCGGGGTCTGTCCTAACTGGTGTGTGCGCCTCAGCTCAGGCCAGGCCAGGGCTGGTCACTGCGGGCCAGCACAGGTTTAGACCCAGCGTGGGTTGAGCCCGGGAGGTGGGGCAAGGTGAGGAGGGTGGAGGAGGTGCCCAGGGTTGCTCCGGCCTGTGCTCCAAGCACCCTTCCCTATTGCGTCCATCTGGCTACTCTCTGGCCATCTTTCTAAAGCTGGTAATTTAGCACAGTAGTTAAAAGAGCAAACTTTTGTTTTTTCTTTTGCAGTACTAGGGATCGGCCCCAGGGCCTTGGCACTGGGCTACATCCTCAGCCCATCTTTCATTTTTATCTGGAGACACGGTCTTGCTATGTTGCTGAGTTGGCTTAAAACCTGAGATCCTCCTGCCTTGGCCTTCCAGAGTGCTGAGATTACAGGTGTGCCCCACTTGCCCAGCTAAAAGCGCAGACTTAAAAGGCCATGTGATCAGTTTAAGAGCACCAGCTTAGACCCAGTCCTGCTTTGTGACCCTGAGAAAGTCAGGTCACCTCTGCAAGCCTCAGCTTCCCTACCTGCTGGGAAGATGAGGAGGGAAAACTCAAGGTAAGTCTAGCTCAGAGCTGGTGTGGCAGGGGCACCCAGTGGTGTGGACATGTGACATACCCAGAGCTCTGTGGGCGTGCAGTTCAGAGCCACCTCCGCCAGGCTGCTGCCCTGACTGCCCAATGCTGGGTGCGCAGAGCCACTTCTGCCTGGGTCCAGGGTCACCTTCTGACAAGTGCGTATCAGGATCTTACTAATCGTCCTCCCGGGCAAGGAGCTCCCAGAAGGCAGCCGGGCACTGTCAGGTGCTCCCTCTGTGGGGCTCCTTGGTAAGAACGACCGGCCGGAAGGAGCCCAGGCTGTCACCTCCGCCGGCTCCTGACCAGCGTGTGACGTGGAACGAGGTCTCCCGGCTTTTCACTGCTTCAGTATCTTTGTCTAATACCCGAGGATTGGAGCCAGGAGGGCTGAGCACACGTGTGTGCACAGAAGGTTACCGTGGAGGTTTCACACTGGCCTCCCCGCCTCGTTATGGATCTGTTACAGTGCCATGTGTGACATAAAACATGCTGAAATGCACACTGGAGAAGAATAATTATGATCCCCCCCCCCATTGTACGGGTGAGGAAACTGAGGCAAAGACTGACACAGTACTGTGACCACGGTCACAAAGCAAGTGGGGGCCATGATCTGAACTCGAACTCAAGGGAGGCCAGAGCCTCGCCCTCTCAGCCCTCCTCCCCTTCCGGCCCCGCTCACCAGCCCGGCCCTGGGAACCCCCTGTCCTCATCCACATCTGCCGCATGTCTATTCTGGGCCTCGCAGCCTCGCCAGGTAATGAGAGCCAGATGCTTCCTCCCCGCTGGGAGAGGCAGGCGCCTCTCACTTCCTTTAAATTCCCACCCCGAGCCTTGGGGGGGCCCTGGATTCCGGTGGCCAGGGTTGGCTGAGCAGGTCTGGGGAACAGTCTTTCTACCCAGCACGACTTTACGGTCCCTGATTCTCCTTCCTTCCGCTTGTCTGTCCACAGGGAAGATGCCTACATTCTCCCGGAACGGAGACAGCGGCCTCCACAGCAGGACGGGGACGGAGGAGGAGGTGGGGTGGACCTTGGTGTCTCCATCAGGAGACCCAGTATCTGATTTTTGCCCGTCCTATCGTGCATGTTCTAGCCGAGCCTGGGCAATTTAGCGAAATCCTATCTCAAAATCAAAATTTTAAAACATGGGCAAGGGATGTAGCTCAGTGCAACAAACAGAAACAAACCAAAAAACACTGCATTCGATTTCTACTAACACACACACACACACACACACACACACACACACACACACACACACACACGGCTCTTACCCAAAACCTGAGTCTAAATTAATGCACATGCAAATCACACTTAGAACTGAGCCTGGCGCACTGTAGGGCCTGCCGCCTTCTTCCCTCCGTACCATTAATTGATTAAAATTTTGAAACAAATTATGAGACACCTACCACCTGCCAGGAGCTGTTCTCAATGTTGAGGGTACAACAGGAGCCAGCCAGACACAACAGCCTTTGAAGGGCCAAACAATAAAGTCACCTTTCCCATTAAGGGCAGGTACGCCCTCCCTCCTCCTTCCGGGGAGGAGGCCGGGCATTCGTTAACCTGCTGGGACCAAGGTCAGCATCATGGATGTCAGTCTCGTCTCGCCGGGACTGGAGGGTTTGCAGAGCGTTTGCTAATCTCTTGCATGTAGATTTATTAAGTATAACTCACAAACGATAAACTCTGCCTATTTAGTGTGCACAACTGATGAGTGTCAACACAGTGACATGATCACCATGAGCAAGATCGTGGTCCCCTCCACTGCCCCCCGTGTTTCCCCGGGCCCTTTCTAATTCCACTCACTCCATCCCTAGGCAAACACCGATTTGCTGACTGGTGAGTCACATGTCCTAGGATATTACCTGAATTACGTCACACAGTGCATGCGATTTTTGATGCAGGTTAGCTTGCTGTTACTGGAATAAAACATACCTGTGCTGATCTCCTTAAAAAGGTTTATTTTGGCTCACCATTTCAAGAGTTTCAGTGTAGGGCCGACGGCTGGGTGCCTGTTGCTCGGGGCACATCGAGGCGGAAGCATTTACTAAAGCAGAGCTGTTCATCTCATGGCATCAGGTTCCCAACCTTTTAGGCACCAGGGACTAATTTTGGGGAAGACCATTTTTCCATGGATGGAGGGATGGGTGGGGGTCAGGAAAGCGGTGTGGGAGGCTCCAGCACCACTGCCTCAGCAGCGCCTCCGATCATTGACATTAGATTCTTACTAGGAGCACGCAGCCCACCTTCCTCCCCCATGCACCGTAGTGTTCACAGCCCTATGAGAATCTCATGACATCCTTGGTCTGACAGGAGGCGGAGCTCAGGCGGCAATGTGCATGGCAGGGAGTGGCTGTAAATACAGATCAAGTTGTTGACCCATCCCTCACCTCCTGCTGTTGCGTGGCCTGCTTCCTAACAGGCCACTAACTGGCACTGGTTTATGGCCAGTGAAGGGGGTGACCCCTGCTCTAGAAGACACTGCCCAGCCGTCTGCCCCAGTGCCCTCAGGAGATCCTTATGGGCTAGGATGGTTTTCCACCTTCCTGCACAGGCTGGTCAGAGCCTTTCTGCAGAATCAGCTCCTCCCGTCCCCTGCTACACCTGGCCACCCCCACTGTCCAAGGTGCTGCTCTCCACGGTCAGGGAGATCCACACCCCCGTGCACAGTATGGTTGAAGAGGGTAGGGCTGCCTCAGTAGCAGAGCGTGGGGCTCTGGCACCACCAGGACCCAAAAGGCAGGGAAGGGTGGGAGGTGGGTGGAGCTCAGATTTCTCCATGGCAAATGGCATTGGCCTGGGGTCCTCTGACTGTCCCCTTTCCTCTGCTGTTCACCCAGATAGGGGACACTGAGGGGCAAGAAGCTCTGTCCCCTGGCATTATCATCAGTCCTGCCTGGCCAGCATCTCTCTGCTCGAGGCCCTTCCAGTGCCCCCCTTCCCTCCACTGACCTTCTGACCCTGAGATCTGACTTCCCCTTCTCCAGCCTAACACCTTCCAGTGGCTTCCAATCCCCGAAGGGCTCAAGAGCTGGAACGTTCTGCCTGCAAGCTCAGGTCTGGCTGGGACCCAGAAGGAGGCGGGAAGGGACAGATGGAGGGAGGGATGCGGTGTGTGGCCTTGCGTCTCTTGCCAAAATTCAGCAATTGGATGAGGAGACTCTTCAGGACCGAAATCGTCTCATCCACCCTATTTAAAAGACATTTTGTAATTCAGACGTCTTCATTTATACACACAGGGCCTCGTTCTGGGCTCGCAGAGGAGATTCAGGTGAGGGTGGGTCCTTTGAGGCCCCGCTTTAATGAAGAGATGAGAGAGGTTTTTCATCTGCCCTCCTATTGTTTGCATGGAAACGGCGCGGCTGAGGGGCCAGCAGGCGTTCCTGCTCTGCAAGTAGGTGGCACAGGCCCCTGAGTGCCCACTAGCCCGGGGCCTGCCTGGCCGGTGTTGTCCCTCCTCCTCCCGCCGGCCAGATCCTGGAAGCACCAAGGCTCTGGTGCCGTGCCACTCCAGACTGGCTGCTCCCACCTGCCACTCCCGCTGCAGCCCGGCCTCCTCTCTCTCTCTCTCTCTCAAAGCTCCAAGGTCAAGGTCATGCCCTGTGATGTCGGGCAAGGTGCAGAGTGCGTCCTCCACCTAGGTAGCTCTGCTGTGAGGAAGGGCCAATAAGCATGGCCATAGAGGCCCGGGCAGACCCGGCTGCTGGTAATAAGGTGTTTGCTGATAAGACATTTGGAAGAGGGATGAGGCGAGGCCTCTGCTGTCTTCTTCATTCTTCTTTTCTTCCTCCTCTTTCCTCCTCTCTGTGCAGTTCATAGCCTGGCTGGGAGCCAACAGCCATTCAGGTCTGCTTGGCCCCGTGGATGGGTGCCACCGCTTGGCCAGCCCCGACTGGTCCCTGTCCCTGGACAACCACACAAACCCCTCCAGGACCGGGGAGCCATTTGGCCACCAGTAGAAACATCTGGCAACTGGCGGCCTTGGGAGATCAGGCGGGGATAGGCGAGAGACTCCCTCGCGAGCCTTGTCTTGGGACGATGGGTCTTCCACTGGACACTCCAACAGTGTGCTGGGCAGCAGGCCCAGCCTCGAACATGCACAAGTGTCATCCGAGTTTGGGGCAGTGCCCGGGGCCCCTGGCAGCCTCCTAGGTGATGCTTGGGGGTCTGCTGGCCAGAGGACCCCTCTCTACGTCTCTGGTGCCAAGTCCACCTCTGTCCTCTCTGGTCCCGAGTCCACCTCTGTCCTCTCTGAGCCCATCTGTCTGTTGAACTCTGCCAGACATGTTGGGGTGGCCTCCTTCCATGTCCCTCCCAACCCCAAATACAGAACCTGGAGCTGGGAGGTGTTTGCCACTGTGGCACATGCCTAGGATCCCAGCCACTCGGGAGGCTGAAGCAGGAGGATTCCAAATTCAAGGCCAGCCTGGCCAACTTAAGACAGCCAGGTCTCAAAGAAAAAAGAAAGAATAGAAAAACTTACTAATGTGCCTGGGCCATCACCAGAAGGGGTCCCCAGTGACGCCCTGAGGCTTGGTGGACAGTGCGGGCAAGCAGGTGTGGCTGGGCCTGATGCGCTGGCCTGCCCTGGGGAACCACCCTTCCGGGAAGCAGGTGCTGGGCTGAAATGCCTGCATAGGGGACATCCCTCCCTCGTTACTCTGGCCACATGGGTTACGTGGCTCAGGAGGGGACCAAGGGTGATGGCTCCCTCCTTGGGGGACTGGGTCTTTCTGCAGGTAGGGGAAAGGCCTCTATGGGCAGTGGCTAGTCTCCCAGGACCCCCCCCCCCCCTCAGGGTGTCAGGATCCCAGGGCTTGGGATCCTGGTGTGACAGCTCCTGGCCTGCATCTGCCCACTCTGGCTGGGGGCGCATGAAGCCCAGGATATCCCGGCCGGCGGGGCAGCAGGACCAAGCCCTTCCCTGTGGGCACAGTGCCCAGCACTGAGCATCCACACCTGGTCCCTCATGTCCCTCCTTCTCACCGAGGCTGCTTCATCTTTTTTTCCTCCCTAGGCCCTTTAAAAGAGCCATTAGCCTGATTTCTGTCCCTTTCCCCATCAAAATGATTTCTGTCCTAAGATTGCTCTTAAAGCACCAGAGGTGTCCAATCAAAGGCGGGTAGCCAGGAGGGGCGGCGGGGAAGAGGGTCAGGAAGAGCCAGCCCCTCTCTGGGCCCCCCCTTCATCCCCGTTCCTCTACCACTTCTCTGACTTTCCAGCCACTGGTATACTGGCTCACTCTGCCCCTGGATGCTAAGACACCCCCTCTTTTGGGGGGTCCTAGGGGATTGAACACAGGGCCTTTGCATGAATCTATACCTCCAGCCTTCTAAAAATTTGACACAGGGTCTGCTCAGTCATGAAGTTGACCAGGTTGGGCTGGAATTTATAATCCTCCTGCCTCAGCCTCCCAGAATTCTGTGGTTACAAGGTGTGAGATCACATCCGGCTTGTTCAGTGAGTGAGCCAACGTTGTGCCTCCCCGGCCGTCGGCACTATGTGGCAGTGACATGCTCTCTGTCTCCACTCTGTGAGAGGGCTTTCCACACCGGGGCTGAGGGGAGGAGCCGGGGCTCCTCCCCACCCCACGCAGTCTCCCAGGCCGTGCCGGCGCTCTGAGCTCCGGTCCCACCCAGGGTGGCTCCACACTCAGCAGTGAGCGGCCCGGGGAGCACTTGTTACAACACAGCAAGATGCTGCTCAGAAACCTGATCGCATTCCTCCAAAGGGATCGACAGAGAGCTGAGCCTAGCCTGCGGCCCTTGAGCCAGGAAGTTAGTGACTGGGACCCTGGACGATAACAGACTTGGGGTCCCCAGCCCCCCATTCTCACCCGTTCTCCTTCTGGCCCTTCCCACACTGTTCAGATACTACTCAAGGCCTCAGCTGATGCCTATAATCCCAGCTCTCTGGGAGGCTGAGGCAGGAGATTCTCAAGTCTAGACTGAGCAATTTAGAGACTTAAGAAGACTTTGCCTCAAAATTAAAAAAAAAAAATTAAAAAGGACTGCGTATGTAGCTCAGTGAGATGGTTCTGGGTTTAATTCCAGAAAAAAATTTTTAAAAAGCCCCAAGCCCCTTCCCTTCTTTGAGCCCTCTCACGCTGAGCCCAGCCTCGCCCTTCGGCCCCTCCTCCCCAGGCCTCTCTGCCAGCCTCTTGTTGCTGTCATGGAAACCGCATCCTCCTCTAGGTCCTGACGGACTCATTTAGCCCAGTGGCGGCTGCACCCTCAGGGACCGCACCAGGGGTAGGTGAGGTGGGGCGGGGTGGGGGTTTGGGTGAGGGTTTGTCTTTCTGGCCTTCCTCTGACGCCATCCTTCCTGAGCCCGCAGGCACTGGGCGTGGGGCATGTGCTCTGCAGAGAAGGACGCCGGGCAAAGGGGACCTGGAACTAACTAGGCAGTCGGCCAGAGGCACCAGGGCCCCACGCAGGGGGATCGCAGCGCGTGGCTCAGCCACGCCTCCTTCCCTCCTGCTGTGTTTCTTCGCAGGAGTCTCCATTTCTACCCCTCAGCTGGGCAGCAGGTGACAGGTGGCCCCGGGGCGGGCCCCAACCTGTTGGGTGCTGGATGCGAGCTTGCCCCCAGCAGGAGGGTGGCCACCACCCTCTCCTCAGCCCCCCATTCTTCTTCAGTGATCCTGCTGTACTCCTCCTGTGTGCAAGGTGAGAGTCAGGTCCGGCCCCTTGAGATTCTGGGAGGCAGAGCACGCCTTGCTCATCTCTGGGGCGGTCAGAGGCTGCTGTGTTCCTACTGTGTGCAAGAGCTGTGCAAAGTACTAGAAAAACTGATCTCGTTGATTGTCCCCCAAAGCTCCTGTCGCAGGAATAATTACAGCGATCCTGATAACAGCTGACGCTTCTCAGATCTTCCTGTGAGGTCCATGTCCCCAGCTCTCCCACGTGAGTGTCGAGTGACCAGGGTCAAGCTGTTGAGTGCTTGTGCCTCAGTTTCCCTAGCTATGAAACTCACTTCATCCTTACAACACCCTATGACGTAGGTGCTACTCCCATCTCACAGATGAGGAAATTGAGGCCCTGGGGTGTTGTTTAGAAGTACTGATCAGGTCACCCGGAGGACGCTCCAGCCGGCTAGGCCTACACTAGGCTCTGGGATCTGCCTGCTCCAGTCTGAATGTTTGATCACCTCCAGATTTGGAGGTTGAAATCTGATCCCTGATGTGATGTAATCAGGAGGCGAAGCTCTTGGAGGTGACTGGGGAATGGAGGCCATGGCCAGTGGTCCAGTCTTTTCTACTTCATGATGACGTAGCTGCTTCCTGGTTCCTCACAGGGCAGAGAAACCACCTGAGTCGTGGGCTTCCCAGGGCCCAGAACTATGTAGGGTGAATTTCTGGGGGTCCTAAGCCATCCAGTCTCTGATCTTTTCTGGCCCCCAGTGGTCTGTGACCATACCCCGAGTCCCCAGGCTACTGCTTTTTAGGATGGGCAGGGCACAGGGGGTGGCAGGGCCTGTCGGGAGAGGTCACACCGCAGGATCAGGGCGCCATGGAAGCACAGTCCTGCAGGCTGGAGTCAGAAGGGCAGGCAGGACAGATGGGCACCCTGAGGTCAACCAGGCGGCAGATTGGCTCTAAAGCAATGACTTCAGCTCGGGGCTGCCGGCTGGCCATGGAGCAGGGGTCTAGGGCATAGCCTGGCGGTGCCCCTGGTTACCAACAGCAGCCACTTCAGTCTGCAGGGCCACAGTTTTCCTGTAAGCAAAGTCTAGCAAGAATCTGTCACATGAGTCCCTCTGACATGGGACCAAAGCACCCTGAGACCAGGGTCTTCCACCACAGCTGGACAAAAGAACGAGGGGAAAAAAAGGCTAAAGGAGGTGGCTCTGGAGCCCTGGAGGAGCCCCCTCTACCAGGGCCGAGCCAGCCCCGCCTACCTGAGTGGCCACCAGGCAGCCCTACGAGCCCAGGGGAGCAGCACAGGCAGGCAGCCAAGATTCTATCATTCAGTACCTACAACTGCCCAAAAGAGATCAGACAGATGAACCTCATTTAACAGATTAGGAAATCGAGGCTCAGGGAGGCTGAGCTATTTGTCCAAGGTTACACAGCTAATAGCCGGGGCAGTAACTCAGGTCTGTGTGGCTCCAGGAGTCCGTGGGGGAGATGGAACCTCTGGAGTGACCGGAGCTCACAGGCCACTTTCCCTCTCTCTCTCTCTCTCCCCCCTTTGGGATGGCCTGGGGCCGGCTTCAGGGCAGGATCAATGACTCCAGTTGGTAAAGCAAATCTTAACCTTCCTGCCAAACTGGAGCTGGGCCTGGGACCCCGCAGGGGGCCTTTCCCAACCAGGTCAGCTGATGGGTGACCCTGGGCCGAACTCATTACCGTTGTTTCATCAAAGCTCAGCTAAAAACAGCCTCGCTTTGGCAGTGGGAAAATGAACCTCCCAGCTCCCTCGTAAGGCTCTTAAACAGGTCAGCCCACCGAAAACCCAATCCTTCAATCTGGGTCTCTTAAAAAGTAGGGCAGGCCAATTATGTTTTACAGGCCTGAGCTACGCAGGGCTGCAGGCAGGGAAGGGCAGGCCCGGGCGCCTGGGGCTCCGGCAGACAGAGACGCCAGCTCGCTTCTCCCGTCAGCCTCTTTGTCAAAGCAAAATTAAAATGCCTGGACTCTCGCTGGCACCGAGAACCCATCCAAGGTAATAGATATTTATCTTAGTGAGCTCGACTCCGGGCTCCCTGCCATGGGGGTGTGGAAATGGAGTTCTCTCCTTCCTCTCTGCCTCTCCCACTTAGCACGGGGTCTCCCACCACGTGGGGAGAAAGAGCCGGTCCTTCCCCTCTTCTGTCCTTCGATATATTTTTTGCTGAGCACCTACTATGCACTGGAGCCTGCCGTAGGTCTTGGAGGTAGAGCTGTGAACAACAGACCAAACCCAACATCTTTACGGAGGCCACATTCTAGTTAAGGGAGACAGACTGTACACATGGCAAGTTTTAAAAACACATCATGCAGGTGCTTATATGTGCTCATTTACAAAAATAAATGCCAGATAGGGATCAGGAGCGCCGGGGAGTGGGGTAAGGCTTAGATTTTAAATGGTACAGTGGTCAGAGGAGGCATCCTCCAGGAGGTACCAGGTCAAAGAGGACCTGGAGAAGGGGAGGGAGAAGGCCACGTGACATCTGGGAGAAAGGCTGAGTGACAGAGATGCTCACTGAGTTCGTATGAAATGCCACACGCTTTTCCAGGCCCGTGTATGACCGTCGTGTCCTTGTGAATTCTTTGGAATAACTCGACCAGATGAACAACAGTATGTGATTATCAATGAAGTCACAGAAACTCAGGGATGAAGTCAAAAAGATGAGATCCTGTTCTCCCGGGCTCACAGTCCACGGGGGAGCCTAGCAGCTCGGCCACGCTTCCTGCTATAGGAATGCAGACCGAGAGCCCCGCACCCAAAAACCTGAACTCTGAAATGAGCCAAAGCCGGAAGCATTTGGAGCAGTGACATGACGATGTCACGAGTGAAAAGTTCCACACGTGGAAACCTTGTTGCACACACAAAACTATTAAAAATATTATCAAATGTTATCTTCAAGCAATGGGAATAAGGCGGCTATTAAATGTACATGAATTTCCTGTTTAAAACTGGTTCCCTCCCCCAAGACATCTCATTTTATATATATATATATATATATATATATATATATATATATATATATATATGCAAATCTACATGCAAATATCCCAAAATCTGAAAACCAGAAAGAGTTTTGGTCCCAAGTATTGGAATAGGAACACTGAACCTGCAGTTACTATGACAGTTAATTGGCTACATCACTGCTGTAAATAAAGACTTTTCCCAGCCACCCTTGCAGCAGAGGTGGGCATGTGACTAAGCTGGGCCAATGGGATGCAAGTAGGCGAATTAAGCACAACTTCCTAAAGAGTCTTTACAGGCGAAAGCATGTCCTCTGTTCTCTTCCCTTTCTGGCTGGAATATAAACAAAATGGCTGGCCTTGGTGCAGGCTTCATAAACTCTGAGGCAACCTTAACAATGTAGCCACGGAACACTGAACACCCGAGTCCCAGAATGCTTCAGATGGGCTACCCAGCGCCCTCACAAGAAAGAAGAATAAACTTTACTCCAGTTTAAGACGTACTTATTTTGGGGCTCTGTTGCATGGAGCCCAAGCTAATTCCAGCCCATCTCAGTTGAGCCAGTGGAGGACAGTGGAGCCTGCAAGGGACTGAGGTCATGCTCTGGTTTAAATCCAGCCACCTTCTCATGGTTGGGCACTGTAATTTGAGAATAACCCAAAAAATAAAAACCACATCATCAACTTTCTCAAGGAAAGCCAGGGATATCGATCTGCATGGGAAACCTCTTGATTTTCAAGTGTGTCATTGATTCAATTAAAGATTTTTGTAATTGAAAAAAAAGTCAATGTGGGTCAAACAAAACCAGTTGTGCAGCCTGTGAGTGTATGGTTTGTGCATGAGGCTGGGCAGAGGGGACAGGAACAGGGGGCGCTGTGCAGAGACCTGAGGGAGGAGTAACTGGCAGAGTGGGTGTCATCGGCACTCAGAGTCGGTCCCACCCTGGAAGAGCTGGGGTGGCAGCCACCTGCCTGCCCAGGGTCCCCCTCAGGTTCTGCTGGGGGCAACCTCCTGGGGGAGCCTTCTGGATGCCCACCGAGCCCCATCAGAAAGGGTCCTGTCTGAACACACACACACTCGTACCCATGCACATGCGCGCACACACACATATGCTCACACCCGCAGAAGTGGACAGCAGCTTGGCAGGCTGCGGCGTGCGAATGAGTAGCCGCCATCCCCGTCCACCCAAGCCGCTGCCATCTGTCCACGCAGCTAGCTGCCAAGGCAAGTAGACGCGCACTCCCGACGCTGGGAAGGTGAGAAGCACGGGAGCAACTGTCCACCCACACCCGGGGATCCAGGAGGGAGGCAGGAGTTCTCCCTTGTCCCTGCAGCAGTGCCATGGACCGCTGACACTGACCCAGGAAAACGTGCCTGTGGCTAGATGTGGCCCACGTGGCTGAGCTGCACCTGTCCTGCTGCTCCCTTCCCCGGCACATGGGCTGGAGCTCCCTTCCAACCGTTCAGCTCCTCTGCTGTTCTTTCAGGGCCTGGGCAGACACGTGGGACTGGGTGGGGAGGGGCAAAGGATCGGGGTGCATGCTGAGAAGAGGGTGTGTAGGCGCCGCTCGTGACAGACGGTCCGCTCGGTGCTGAGAACCCACATTGCAAGTGGTTCCTGGGTGCCAGAGACGTTGTCCTGGCTCTTGGGTCTCTAGCAGTCCTGAGTCTTGGAGCCAGGGAGTCATCCCAGGGGGAGAGAGGTGGGGCTGGGTGACCAAGAGCCCAGGTGACGGTGACATAGTTGGGGACCACCCTGCAGAGCCGGGGGTGGGACACAAGGCTGGGACAGATGAACTAACCCCCTGGTACAATAGCCTACTACCCCTGGTGGCATGGTATGTATTTTTAAGAAATATTTATTTGTTTTGAGGGTTGGTGGAGAGTGAACCCAGGGCCTTTGCACTGAGCTACATCTTTACCCCATTCTTATTTTTATTTTTTTCAGACAGGCTCTTGCTGAGTTGCCCGGGCTGGGCTTTAATTTGCAGTCCTCCTGCCTCAGCCTCCCAGAGTGCTGGGATCGCGGGTGTGTGCCACTGCACCGGCCCTTTGCTATTTGTAAATGAGCTGTCATGTGGGCCTGATAAACCTCAGAAGCAGAATATTAACACAAAAGGTGGAAACAACTACCAAGAAAAAAGCTCAGGTAAAGCCCATAGCTTCATTTGCTCTCAGGCGATGGAAAGATCATCGTTTTAGAGGTCGCACAGCAGGGTGACAGAGTATTAGTCCCCTGTGAGCTTGCTGCAGAGGGCCCTCTGACGTGTGGGCTACAGTAACAGTTGCTGGATTTATTACTGGAGATCCGAAGGCCACTTTGCTGACCCTCCTCTTGGGCCAGCAGAGGCCTGGTGGGTGACTAACCGGGATAAAAGGCTTGGCAGTCTGTCTTCCGACTGTGCCTGTCTCCTCTGCCATCTTAACCCTTGAGTCGGAGTCTACTCGGCTTTGCACACAGGCACGTGGGTCATTTAAAAGCCCTTTCCCAAGACCGTGACACAGGGTTAGCTCGGCCCACAGCCTGTTGGAGCCAGTGTGTGCTTCTTTTCCCCATTTCTGGCTTTCTCAGCAGATAAGCACGAAAAGTCCTTCAGTCCAGGGCTCACTGGAACTGGACTGGCCCACCGCTCTGGAAGGACTGACGGGCTGTTGGAGCAGGAGGTGAGCAGTCAGCGAGGCCCCGCCTCCGGTCAGCGTGCTCCTGTTAGGTTCTAATGCTGCTGCAGATCTAACAGGAGGTGGAGCTCTCCTCTTACCCCAAACCAGAGGGACAGGCAGTGGGTACCTGGGAAACCCCAGGCTTGGAGATGGGTATGACCCCTGAGGTCACCTAGGCAGGGAGGGATGGACAGTGATATCCACTGGTTCTGCAAGATGAAGCAAATTGTAGGCTCTGTCCTTTACGGGAAGCCCCAGAGTCGGGTATCCCTTGCACCCAGCACCTAGAACCTGGCCAGGCCAACTACTACATATAGGTGTTCAGTGTATGCTGATTATAACAGCATGCAGCACTGAGCGGGTGCCAGCCATGGTCCCTACCACTTTATGCGCATGAACTCTCTGAACCCCTGAACAGCCCTGTTGCTGTTTTTATGTACTCGCTATCAAGTTATAGCTGGGGAACCTGAGGCACAGAGGAGGTGAGCAACATACCCAGGGCGCATCAAAAGAATGGCAGTCCTACTTCCAACCGGGGCAAGGCCAAATCAGAGTCTTCTTTGGGGCAGCTGAGATGTGGGGCCAGGGGTCCCAGGAGGGGCCTGCCTGCAGAACGGAGAGGCCTGAGAGCTGCACTTACAAGAGTTCAAGGACAGTGAAGGGAAGCTGAGTCCCTTGGGAGCCATGGGAAAGAATGAAATCCTTGGTGTCCCAAGCAAGGGGCAAGGTGGGGCGGGTGCCACAGGTTCGGGAAGACTCTGGGACATGGCCCTGCCAGCAGCCGGAGGGACAGCTGTTCCATAGAATCCAGCTCTGGTCACGTTTTATGTGGTCTTGGTGCTGCTCACACCATGCCACGAAGGAGGAGACGGGGTGACAGCTCTGCTCCGATACGGCTGAGGGTCCCGCGGGCGCCCTCCCCTCACCAAGATGTACCACTGCCTGGCAGGGCCCAGGCCCAAGGACTGGCGGGGGCCCAAAACTACAAGTGGTCTCTGTCACGCCTGTGGGTTGGGGCTGGCCCAGGGTCACGGCTTCCCAGCAGGACGCAGCCTTCCAGTCAGCGAGCCTGGGAGGCGAGTGGGAATCGGTGTGCAGGCACCATGACCTCAGAAGCCCCGCAAGACTCCTCACCAGGCACTGTGCTGGGCTGGCTACACAGGCCTTGTTCGGTCTTAGCACATCCGCCCACCCAGGCATCTGCTCACCGGCTGCCTAACCACCTACCCACCCACCATCTACCCACTCATCCATCTCCCAACTACCCACCTATTGTGGTTGGGATATGGAATGTCCCCCAAAAGTCTCATGTATCTGAATGTCATAGATTGTCTATGGAACCATGTGCTGTTGAGAGATTGGGACCTATTCTGGAGGGGTGGATTACAGGCATGTAGGCTGGATCACAGGCATGTAGTGGGGGCTTACCACACCTTCCACACCTGGATCCAGGAAGGGCTGATCACTGGGATGAGACCTGGAAGGATCTAGAAGCTGCTTCCTGCCTTTCTTGGAGGACGAGTCTCCACTCGCTGTGACCTGGCTTCCTGTGTGTGATGTTGTGAGAAGCTGCCTCCACCTCTGCCTCTGCCATGTACTTCCATGGCTGCCGGCTGCCCCTGAATGGACTGTGACCTTCTGAAACTGTGAGACAAAAATAAACCTTTCCTCCCCTAAATGTGTGGATATCAGGTATTGAGTCACAGCAATGGAAAAGTAACTGAGACACCAGCAGCCACCCCCGGTTATGCACCCATTCACCCATCCCCCACATTCCGTCTACGCAGCCCGACCCACCAACTACCTAAATATTCTATCTACCCACCTAATAATCCACTTGGTGTCCCACAGGCTGGTGACAGAGCCGACGGTGCCCAGGACGGGCTCCCACGGCCCCAAGGGGCTCACTTCTGCGCTAGTGCTGCCGCAGGGATGAAACCAGCCACTTAAATGTGTGTGTAACTTGTAGCACGTGAAGTTCCCCGAGGCATCTGGGGTGCAGCAGATGTGACGGCAGAGGACCCGACCCATATGTCCTAGAAGTCAGGAATAACGTCCAGAGGAAGCGACTCGACAGCGGGGTGGGGCGAAGAGGACTGGTGGCCTGAGGGTGTGGGCGGAGCAGAGGGCCCCCACGGCTAAGATCCTCCCCATGGACCCCTCCACCATGGCTGCGGACCTCTGGCTGCACTGCAGGCCTTTGTCCCTGCCGTGCCACCCCCCTGGGAAGCCATGCTCTGGCTTCCTGTGTAACCATCTCCCACTCACCCACCCTGATCTCCCTTCACACCTCTGTCAGCCAGGCTGGGAGATACCTGTGCCCTCCCTGGTCCCCAAGGCTAAGGTCACCTTCCACAGCCCAAGAAGCGTCTCTCCTGGTTGAATCCCCAGCTGCTGCTGGGGCCCGACAGCATTACAGGCCTATTTGTTGGTGCTAGGCTGCCAGCAGGCAGGGTGGCTCAGTGGGGAAGCCGAGAGATGTAGGCTCAGACCCCGCTGGCTGGGTCCCACTCTGCCACAGCTAATTCTGTATGGCTTCGGGCAAGTCACTTCTGCACTCTGATCCCTTCTCCCACTCTGCAAAGAGGGGCTCATGAGAGGACACTCCTGGTGGGTTGTGATGAGGGTTAAACAGATTTCCATGGAGATCCTCACACAGGCTCCAGCCTGCTGGACCAGTCACACGTACCCAAGACACAAATGCTAGCACCACCACAAGATTAATTAGGCAGGAGTCGCCTTTGTCCATGGAGACCGGCCTCCACTGGCCTCCAGAGAGGCAGAATCATGAAAAGAGGGCAGAGCCAGGCTGGGCTGCAGACCAACGGCTGAAGTGGATCAGATATTTTCTTTGTTTAAAAACCCAAAAAGCCTCACTGGGCCAAGCTCCCGAGGAAGGCAGCTGCATGAGGATAGGTCTATCAAGGCAGTTTTTGCTTCCACTGTAATTTAAAATAAATAAGTCAATTTAATGTTTATAGAGTGAGTTATGCCTTATTAGGGACACGGTGAGCTGGGGAAACTTGGCCAAGGCGAAATCTGAGAAATTGGCCCCGGCCGGGAGAGTAATTACAGTGCTGCTTTAGTGCGTCATCTTACCGATGATCCTTCATTCCCTCTAATTTATTAGTTTATTAGTTTGATGGTGAGTATGGAAAGTTACCCCAATTTGATCACAACCAAATTTTCACATCTTCCCAAGACAGCTGTAATAAAGGGAAGAGACCCCCTGTTTAGAAATTGCTTCCAAGTTTTCCAGAAAGATTCAGGGCAGAGCTCCAGAGCTCTGGGAACCGGCACTGCAAATTCAGAGGGCATGGGACACAGGGGCTGAGTGGGCCAGGTGGCTCTACACACTGGCTCCTCTGCTATCCTGTTCTGTGGCCCCAGGGAAGCACCTCATATGCCTGGGTGAGGCTCAACATTCTCCTATGTAAAATGGGACAATATAATTCCTGCCCATGTGGCGACAGAGAGTGCTAGGTAACCAGAATTATCCACCACCATCTCTCGGAAGCCCAGCACTGTGTCTGGCTCACAGGAGACATGCTGAAAGTTTTGCTAAGTAAATGTGTCATCAAGACCCCAAATCTATGTGTAGCGAGTGGTCTACCATCCATGCCCTTGTGCTGGGCCTAGACCTCTCCTGTCTCATTTCAGCCTCACAAACATGCTACAAGGTCATCACCTTCATGTCAGAGATGGGGAAACTGAGGCCCAGAGAGGTAGTGACTTGCCTTGGTCCTCACAGTCAGACAGTGGGAGTCCTACACCTGGGTGACTCCACTGTATCACCTCTTGTCTTCAGAATTCCATATGTGTAGTTATATTATTTGTCCCAAAGATGCAGCTCTGCAGCTGGGTGCAGGTGAGGGACACTTGGGAGAGGCATCAGGTCTAATCCTTTCCTTTGGAGCCCAGCCCCGCCTGGCTGGGTGTCCCTCCCTTTGTCCCTGGCAACCCCCAGGCCCTTACTTCCCCTATGGCCAATCTTTGGACTGATCCACTGAGGGGTTCACAGCTGCATGTTGTATGAGGAGGTAGATCCTGGCTGGAGGAAGCGGGTCATTAGGGATGTGACCTGGGAGGGTGCATTCTCGTCCCCAGCTCACCCTGGCTCTCTCTGCTTCCTGGCTTCTGTGATGGAGCAGCTGTCCTCCTCTGCCTTGGAGCCAGCCAACCATGGACTGACCAGTCTGAAACCGTGAGCCAAGCAAATCACTCACGTTCTAAGTGGAGGGTGTTTGGTGTTTTGTCTCAGTGATGAGAACGTGACCAAGACACGTGGTCAGAGAAACTCTACAGATGGGACCGAGGGTCCTGAGATGAGAGGTGATCTGGGACTGTCCCACTGGGTCCAGTGAAATCTCAGAGATCCTTCCTAGAGGGTGGCAGGAAGATCAGAGTCAGGGGAGAGGTGATGATGGCAGAAGCTCACAGCACCAGAAGGAGGCCACATGTCAAGGAATGTGACAGCCTCCGGGATGCCTTAGTGGGCCAAGAAACAGGGTCTCCTTTGAGCCCCTGAAAGAACCCAGCCAGAGAGGGCCCTCCATACTCTCACCCCCAGAACTGCTCGGTAATAAATCTGCTTTGTTCTGGGTTCTTCCATGGTGGTGGCTTGTCACGGAGGCAGTGCCGAGAAAGGAAGACAAAGGAGCAGTGACCAGGCTCTCTTCTAACCCATGTGACCCGCCAACGGCTACTGTACCCACTTTGCAGAGTCCCTTTATTCCCCCTTCAGTAAATGTTTACTCTTCTGGGGGCCCCTCTCCTGGCTCTCCTTCCAGTTCCCCCACTCTGACTAGAGATTTCCCAGGCCTGGGGAAATGGAGATGAACATGCGTGGGAGAGGTCACAGGCCCGGCCACAGCAGTTCTGTCTAGAGGCTCACTCTCCCTCTGTCTGTCCCTTTCAAGTGCAGTTGCACCTGTTGCTTCCTCCAGGTAAGCCCTGCCCTTTGGGTCTCCACTTCCTGGCTCCCCAGGGGTTCAGTCAAGCACAACAGCCCCCTTCTGTAGTCTGACCTGAGCGTGGTCCAAAAGTGGCCCCAATGGCACCGGCAAGCCCATGGGTGCTCAGAGCCTCAGTCTAGGCCCAGGGCCCAGGCCCAGGATTGGATCAGGCCCCAGGTGGAACTCAGGGTGCAGCCTGCAGAGGGCGCTGCAGACAAGAAGCATATCAGGAGGGCTGAATCGCTGCCCGGCAGCCCTGGGCGTCACATTCACGTCCCCCCTCCCTGGGGGAGCCACGGCTATGCTGCGTCCAGACTGGCCCTTCCTCACCGCTGAGCTCCGCAGGGCCAGGGTGGGTGTATGTGGGGTGGGGGGGCAGGCTCAGACAGGACGCCTCTCTCCTGTCTTGTCTCCAGCCCACTCTCCTTCCAGGAGTCTGAGGATGATGGGGGAGAGCACTCTGCCAAACCTCCAAAGAGTGACGGGAAAGATGCACGAGACCCTGCACTGGACCCCACAGGACACCCACCGCCGTTCAGAGAGCCCCCTTACCATGACTATCCCACTTTAAGGTATAAAGGTTGTCCCACTCTGCCGAACGGGTATGTGAGGCCTGAAGCACAGTGCGAGCAAACACTTGTGATTCTGCAGGCAAGAAGCTGGGTGGGGCTTTGGAGCCGGGACTTCCTGTCACCCCCACCGAGCCCACCCCGAGTCTGGCCCAGGGTTGTCAACGAGGCTCCTTCAGAGCTGGACCCCGCTGCCTCTCTGCCTGCCTCCACACCCCTGCCAAGGGTCCTGCAGCCAGCTGAGCAGCCAGGGCCCTGCTGCCGGCCTCCCACCCTGCGTGGGGCAGGGGGTGGAATCCTGGCTCCATCCTTGACCTGCTGTGTGACCTTGCCAAGTCACTTAACTTCTCTGGCTTCATCATCTGGCCTCCTAACAGAGGTAGTGGTGGGACTTGCTTCGTGGGGACACCATGAGGATGTATGAGTCACCCGTGGAAAGCGCTTACAGCAGGGCAAGCGCCAGCCTGCCCGCCGCTATCCTTAGCCCTCGGAGCTCAGGCCTCTCCTCCATCACCACTCTCTGGAGAGAAGCACTGGCCCAGGGAAGTGAAATTAAAGTGCCCGGAAGCCCCCGGCAGGGTGGGTGGAGAGGCAGAGTTACGGCCGCACTCGGTCCCAAAGCCCCCACAAAACACTCCACATGCTCAGGAACATTAACCTCACAGGAAAAAAAAAAAAGACACACACAAACAAACGCCCTGCCAAGGCAAGAAATATGTCCTCAATTAGCGGTGCCGCCTTCCCCACACCCTCAGACGTCTCCCAACAGTAATCACGAGCTCCAGAAATGGCCACAGCCAAGGCGGAAGCCACCCGCGAAATGCAGAGCCAATCAGAATCCAACCTCCCAGAGACAGAGCCAATCGGAAATCACCCGCGATTAAACACAGCCAATCAGAACCCACACCAGAAAACACAGCGCTCATTAGAAGGCACCTACATACATGGAAACCACCAGAATCCAACTCGGATATATGGAGCCAATTAGAAACCAAATGCGAACACATGGAGCCAATCAGAATCTGAACGCAAATACACGTAGCCAATCAGAATCTGAACATGAATACACGGAGCCAATCAGAATCCACAGTGCCCAGGGCCACAGAGGTCACTCAGCTGTGCAGGTAAGCGAGAGCTGAAAGGGCGATTAGGAAACTGAACTTCAGACTGTGTGACCCGCCATGTCACTGCGCTCTGAGACTAGAACTCGGGTCTCTCTGGCTCCTGCAGGCGCGGCCAGCCAGGCCCTCCAAGCAGGAGCTCACTACTTATCTGTGCAACCACTGTTCGCTGGCCTCTGCGGAGGCTGGGGACAGGAGGGCCAAGTTCCTGTCCCTAGGGCACCTGCGTTTGAGAGCCGAAAGGAATCAGTCAGGTAAATCAGAGTCCGCCTGGACAGTACTCCAACCTATGCAAAACATGCCGACCGGCCAGCAGGTGCGTGGACCAGTGAGGCTGTGGCAGTGGGTGGTGGGAACCGCTGGGTAAGGGGCTCAGGGGGCATCTGATTCAAGAGCTGGGTGTGAGAAAAGTGTAGGAGAGCAGGAGCAAATGGCCTGAGGTGAGGCAGCAGGCTGACCAGAGGCTGGAGGAGTGAGGGGCAAAGAGGGAGGCCAGCCAGGTGGGGTGGCTGGACGGGCAGGTGGGGTCTGTTCCCAGCAAGTGGGAAGCTTTGAAGGGCATCCAGCCCCACGTGCTACCACCTGACTCCACTTTAGAAAGCTCATGCTGGCTGTTGGGCGGGTGTGGGGAGAGCCCGGCATGGCGGGGCTGTGGTGAGCCCATGGGTGGACAGTAGGAAGCTTGGCTCCTGGCCTTCTGTTCCCACAAGCCTGGGTTACCTGCAGCCGGTCATTTAACTTCTTCGGCCCTCTCTTTCCTTTCTGTGAAATGAGAAAGCTTCCCCTGCCCTGCAGGCTGAGCCACGGTGCGTCACAGTCCTGGCTACAGTTTGTTATCTGTGCTGTCTAGGCCCTGACCTGGGCATCTCTCTTCCCATCCATCCACCCATCCATCCCCCAACCACCACTCACAGTGTCCTTAGCAGTGACCTTGGGCATGTCACTTAACCTCTCCCTCCCAGCCTTCTCCTGTGGCCATCAGCCCCATCTCACCCCCAGCCCCTGAAACACAATTCCCTTCCACGACAAAGGAGATTCTTCCAGAGCCAGGGGGACTCTATCAGACCACAATCATATTTCAAGGAGGACATCTGAACCACTCCGAGTAAATTCTAATATGGAGAAATACCTTGGCGACAGATATTTTGTTCTGAACTGTTTACTAAATTAGGTCTTTTCCTGGATACTTCTCAGCCTTCAGTTTCTTCTAATACCAGCAATAAAATAGTTATGTAATTAGTAATAAAGCTGACAGCCTGGTTGCCGAGTTTGGACTTAGAAGTTGAGGGATACTCTGTGTGGGTGTGTAATTTATTTTCCCTTTTTGAGAAAGCATCTCACCATGTAGCCCAGGCTGGTTCTGAACTCACTGTGTAGCCCAAGCTGGCCTTGTACTCATGGCAATCCTCCTGCCTCAGCCTTCAAGGTGCATGCATCACCATGCCCAGCTAATTTTTATGTGGTGCTGGGGGATCGAGCCCAGAGCCTTGTGCATGCTAGGCAAGCACTCTAAACACGTAGCCATGCTCCCAAAGCCTTCTGGACTGCAGATACATAAATAATTTGCCATCATCAGCAACTCTTCCCCACAGGCTGCGGGTCAGGGGGCAGCGAGTGACACGGAGCCCTGTGGTGATGACTCTCCTCTGGGCGTCCAAAGCTGGGTTGCTGTGTGGCCTTAAGGAAGTCACCTGTTACAGTTTAGATCTGGAATGCCCCCCAAAAGCCCCATGTACTCCAGTGTACTGAGATACCAATGGAACCCTGTGCTATTAGGAGCTGGGGCGGGGTCAGAAGGGGCGGGCCACAGAGACAGGACCATGGGAGGGCAGGAAGTCCCGCCCTCCCTCCCTGACCTGGCTTCCTGTCTGTCCTGCTGTGAACCACTTTTTTCCAGCTACCGCCCCACAGCTGTCCTCAGGAGTGTCCCAGTCTCAGGACGGAGTCGCTCCCACCCAAATGCCTGGGCCTCGACCCTAGAGGTCACCGGCGCCTCCTCTCTTCCCGCTGTCCCCCACTTCCAGCCACCCGTGAGCCCTGCAACGTGGATCCCCTTCACTTGCTACCCCCGCCTCGCCCTGGTCTCCCCGCTCCATCTTTCAGCTGTGAGGCTGTGCCTGAGGCGGACCCAGGGACTCCTCATGGCTCTGCCAACACACTTCAAACTCTAAGGACCAGGAAGGCTCACAGCAACGGCCCCACCCCTGGTGTGTGGAGGAGTCACCTGGGGCTGTTTCAAACCCTAACCCAGAGTCCCTGCCCTGCGACGCTCTGGGTTCTGGGTTCCTTGGCCGAGCCTCTGGGTGCATCCACTGGGGAGCGTCCGGCCTACTCCAGAGCCCTGTCCACCCCTCAGTCCAGGGCTCAGCCCCATTACCGGGCAGGCCGCCAGGGGGGCAGGTCCTCCAGCTCCCGTGTAAGTCACTCCCCGTGGCTGGGCTGAGAGGGAGCCCCATAAATAGAGTCTAAGGTCTGCCTGCACACGGGACGGGGTCAGGGTCAGTCCCCCTGGATGGGGTAAGTCCACACCCGGATCACCTGTCAGATCATTAACATAACAAGCCTGTACTGAGGACCTCGAGATAATGAGGAGAGTCCCTAACCCCAGCTGCTGATGGGGTAGGGGGAGGGGAGGGCACAGGCCAGAGGTCCCCCACTGCAGTGCCCCAGTGCACCACTAGAGGGCATCAGCCAGCTGTGGAAGTGTCCCTCCCGGGGACTCGGGACCAGAGGTCAGAACTGGGGTGCCCGGGCAAAGGAAGGCCCAGTCGGCCGTGAGCCGCCCTCTCCTTCCTGCCCGCGCGCTCCTATCGGGTTCCGATGCCGCTGCTGACTGGCAGGTGGCCGAGCGTCACCGTCAATGCTGGTCACTGCCAATTCAGAGCCATCTCCAACACGGACCTCCCCATCACGGACCTCCCCGTCCTTGGGAGAACGACCGCCGCCTAGCCAGGGTTGGGTCAAAGGGCTGGTGCCGCGGCTGGGATCTGAAACTTCCTCCCAAAGCTTCCTGTATTTGGATATCCTCATACACAGATGAAACCGTTAAGAGGTGGGGCTGGGTCGGAAGGGGCGGGACTGGGGCTTGACCCCAAAGCGGCAGTTACCGGGACAGAACCAGGAAGGGCAGCTGACTGAGAGCTACGGTAGATCTTCCCTCCCTCCGGTTGTGGATGTCGGGTCGTCTGTCCCAGCAGCGACTAAGTCACTGAGGCAGCTGGGGACGGCTGCTCCAGCCCTTGCCAGGGCCGCGTCCGGGGGTCCCAGTGCTGCTCTGTGGCCCGGAGCAGGTGAGGTGGGGAGCCGCATGCAGGTGCTGCGGACACAAGGGTGCTACCGGAAGACCTGCCCAACGCACTGGCATGGTGCGCACAGACCCGAGGGCGCTTGTTGCCCAGATGCAGGGCCAGGGACCGACCGGGTAAGACATTAAGGGTAACATGGTGCTATGGCAAGATCGCCAGAGGCCTGAAGTCAAGAAACAAAGGGAGGTGTGGCTGCCTTCACAGGTGGGGTGGGGATGGGGGTAGCGCTGGGCTTTGGGGGAGCACAAGGCCAAGACCAGCCTGGTTGTGCTGTGCGCAGCTGTGGAGACCTGTACACGGCTGCTCGTGGCCGCTGACAGTTGCAACCTGGCGTGAGAAGGGGAAGTAGGATTCACTGGGTGGGGGCCTCGGTTCTACTTCCAGGAGCAGGAACGGAGGGCAGCGGTGCCAACTGGGCATCTGAGCTGGCCCTGGCACGCTACTGGGCTTCAGGAAGGCCGGGAAGGGCAGGGACCCTGGGAGAAGTGGGTGGGCACGGAGGGCCTGGGTGGGTGGACAGAGGGGAGCGAGCAGCTCCACGGGGTCTCGGCCGCATGGCCTGGCATGCCAGGAGGAGCCAATCGCTGTCTGCCAGGAGATGATCTTACTGTAGCCAGGGCGGCAGGCAGAGATGGAGGACAGTGGCTTCCTGAGCCCCATGTCTACAGTGCCCAGCGCTGGTCCTGGCATGCGGTGGGCACTCAGTTTCTGCCCACCGTGATTGATGAGTTCCCATGGCTCCCGTGGTCTCTGGAGTGTCCTAGCTTAGTGTTAACCCAGATTTCGGCCTTTGAAAGCCCTTGGACAAGTGACTGCACCTCTCTGTTCCTTCATGTCCTCATTTACACAGTCAGATGAACCCAAGACGTGTGCTCCCCAGGACTGTTGTTAGGGTTAAAACAGGTGATGGAGGTCTGCTTGAGGTCATCGTTCTGCAATGGATAGAGCCTAGCAGCTTACTGATCCAACATCCCTTAAAGGAGGCCCTGGGGACCAGGGCATGAAGGAGGGAGGGTCCTGTCCCTTCCCGAGACACAGGAAGCTGGGAGCAGCCCTGGCAGCCTGAGTAGAGCGGCACTCCAGGGCAGCGGGGAGGCGGTCTTGCCCAAGTAGCAGATAGCACCTTTTAGTTGTATCAAAATTGAAATCCTCAGGCCTTCACCCCTCAAAATCAGAGATAATTTTAGAAGAGGCTGCAGTTCTTCCCCCCAGCCACTAGGGGTATGTGGAGTCAGTGCCTAGGCGAGAGGCAGAAGCTGGGGCAACTCTGGCGGGACTTCCAGCTGGCAAGCCCTGTGCAGGCTCCAACTTTGGGGAAAGGCCAAAGCTGGGGGCGGCAGGAGAACCAGCCTGTCCCCCTCCCTTCCCTAGGCCTCACCTCAGGGACCCGGGATCTGCTGATGACTCGGGGTAACTCAGGTGTACTGGGGACTTTTCTGTTGCTGGACAAGATACCGGACTCCCGTGACTCAAAGGAGAAGAGTTTCTTTTTGGCTTAGCGGATGGGGATGGGCTCAAGGCAAAGAGGGCAGGGTCCCAGACAGGATCGGCACGCGGGAGGGCCCATCGGGGGAGGGCCGCTCGTTGATGGCAGCCAGGAAGCTGAGAGAACAGAGGATCCGGGGAGGGAAACGTGCCCTCCAAGGACGCACCCACAGCGACTCAACCTCCCAGCTGCACGCTTAGCCGCGAACTCACCCATGGGTGAATCTGTGGATGAGCACAGTGCCCCCAGGACCCAGTCACCCTCCAGACACCCAGGACACCCGGGGGGACACCTGCTGTCTAAACTACAACATCGGGTGCAGGGAGGCCAAGGTTGGACGGGCTGGAGCCTGTGAGGGCATTGGCCTGGCCATGGCAGGGACGGGGGTGACTCAGAACCATTGCTTGCTGCCAGCAGCTGCCAGCTGCACCCACACTGACTGGTGTTGGGAGGACAGGCCTGCCCTGTAGACATCACCCAGGGCGCCTTGTTGCTCAGGAGACACATAGCTCCCCCCGTAGCCGGGGGGAGAACTGCAGCCTCATCTAGAACAATCTTGGGGGGAACCTGGCTCCTACTTGGGGTTGCAGGCTGGTGCTGGGAAGAGGGGTTCAATATTAATGCAACTAACAGACACACCTGTCATGAAGAAAGTGCTGAGAAGGACACAGGCTGTTCTTTCCAAGTCTCTGTCCCAGCCAGTTGTGGGTGCCTCGTGGGCCAGGAATTGGAATCAGCTCCCGGAGGGCAGGGCCAGGCTTGTCGCCCTGCCCAGCACCTCACACACGCCGTGCCCACAGTAGGTGTTCACGGCCGAGCGAACAGGTAAGTGAAACGAGCGGGGAGATGACTTGCGGCTCCCCGGGCACACCACGCCTGTTGATTTGGAGAGACGTGTGGTTCATCTGTAAAGGGATTAGGGAGTTGCAGGATTCCGACTTTCAAATCAGTGAGGGTCAGGTGGCATCTCTGTTTGTACCAGCAGTGAAAAAAAAAGGGTTCAGGCAGCGCATTAACTCAGGAGAGAGCGGAAGGGGCTCGGAACTTCTCCGAGGGAAACAAGCCTCTCTGCTCTTTGGTCTCAGCTGCTAATGGGTCTGTTACAAAAGCAACTCCATTGTTCCTGGGCTGCTTCTTAGAAACTATTGTCGGCTCGGATGCGGTGTGGCCTTGTCGCTCGGGACCCGGCCCGCCCCCGTGCCCATGGGCTCGCGGTGCCCTCCGCCTGAAGCACCTGCCCAGCTCATCTTTGTGTGCGAACCCACTGCCACTCCAGAGCCACTTCAAATGCGGCCCCCGTCATGACACCCCCTCCGGCTCCGCGTCCCTGATTCACGGTGGCATTGTGTCTGAATCTGTCCTGCGGACAGCGATCGCTTCATTACGGGAACTGTTCGCTGTTTATCGCCATGTTTTATTGCCCCGTCTCTCCATTCCGCAGATATTTATTGTCCCAAGAGGGTCTGGAGTTAGCCGGTGGGGAGACGTGGCCCTGACGCTCAGCGGTGCTCGCGGGCACATGCTTGGGCTCCACAGAGGCAGGCTGACCCTGGGCCCCGCAGACCTGTGTGTGCCCGCCCCAGGGCTCCTAGGGGCACAAGAGGACATGATGCAGGGAATGGCGTGTCCCTGGCATGCACATGCCTAGACTGGCTTCTCTCGGTGCTCCTTCCTCCCCCCGTTGGAGGGGGAGATCAGCACACTCACACCTGGACACTGAGCGCTGGGCCCATCCCCACCCAGCCAGCTGTTCCCAGCCATGTGGCACCAGGGATGGCGCTCATCCATGTGCCCTGGGACTGTGAAATCAGAGCCCGATTCCTCTGAGGACAGTTTTATATTCCTTCCTTCTTGGTACTTCCCGTCACCCTCTCTGCTCAATAACTGAGATGAACTTCCAAAATGCATTCGCGGCAGACCACAGCCTTCAGTGGTTTGCAGGCCACCAAGCCAACTTGCTTCTTTGTTCCCAGTGCTGCCGCCACATGGGCTTTCTGGCAGCCCCTGCCTCACAATAAACTCTTTCCCACCACAGGACCTTTGCACTCCCCATCCCCATCCCCAGCCTCGCCTGGATGGCTACTCTTTATACTGAGGTCTTTACCGCTGGAGGCCACATCCTACGAGAAGCTGTGTGGCCATCCCGGTGGGTTTCATTATTCTGTCACTTGACACATGATTTCCGGTGCACACTCCCCACTCACTGTAAACATTTGTCCTTCTTATTTTAGACTGAGTTTTATAGGCTTTCCTCCCCCACTGTGCTATAAACCTCCTGCGGCAGCTCTGACGGTTTATCCCTGTCACTGTCCCCGGTGTAGAGGAAATGCCTGATTCCTAGAGGGTGGGGACGGGGCAGGTGCTGGAAGGACCCTGCTGTGGCACCCAGGTGACCTCCCCACCCCCAGGTATTTACTGGTCATCACCCTGTATGGGTGGGCGCTGTGAGGGCATCTGGTCCCTGTCCTCAGGGGGCTTCCTGCCCATGTGGCAGCCCAGTCAATCTGAACACGCAGGACTGGCTTCCTAGAGGGGTCAGCATTTAGGTAAATCCCAAAGGAAGGACTAGGGCCTTGTGGGCGACTGCAGAGCACGAGGGGTGACAGGGAAGCTGAGGTGTGGGCACTGGCCCTTCACCCGAGAGCCTCGGCGTCCTTCCCTGCCAAGGGATTGCCCAGGAAACCTGCGCCATGCCCTTGGTGACATGCCAACTGGATGGAACGGGACAAGAATCAGCTGCCAAGCACTCAGGGACCCAGGAGCACTGTGGGTGGGCAGGCAGGGTGGCACGGGCTCACTGTGGCTCCCCTGACCGCCATGGAGGCCAGCAGCAGCTCTCCGGGACAGCTACTTTCTGCGGGGACAGGGTGCGAACCTGCTCCCCCCTAAACAACACGCCACCTTGGAACCCGGACTACTTCAGGCCGAGGGAGTTTGAGAAAGGCCCAGGGCCGGGATTCCTAAGCTTTTCCCAGAAGCAGCTCAGGAACGTCCTCCTTTCTGAAGACAGAGGACACGAGGAGTTGAGGCCAGACCTCACCAGGACTTTCCCAGGCCCTGGCCACCTCGTCCCCTGAAAGGCCGACTCCAAGGCCGGGATCTGGGAGGGAGGGAGGGGGTCCCTGGCAGCTGGAGGGGGAGGGCGCCCACACAGGCGTGTGACCTTGTGACAGTGGGAAGGCTGCGGGGCCTCTGCCCTCCCGGGAAACTGGGAGACGGCAGAGCACGCCCGTGGGGGTGTCCCCCTGCAGGGCACCCAGCATATCCCATCAGTCCCTGGTCAGAGCTGTTGGGGGGGGTGAACTCACTGGGAAGAGCACCCTGCCCTCTGTGCCACCCTGTCACCTCCAGAAGCCTGGGAGCAGGGAAGAGTCCTGGCTGCTGGCACTGCCCGAGTTCCAGGGTGAAGATGTCAGTAAGGTGACATCTGCCACGTGAGTGCCCTCCCTACCAGGTTGGCTCCTTGCCATCCCTCAGGTCTCAGCATGAGGGCCACCTTCCCAGGGGCTTATGTGACCACCCATCTAAACAACCAGGCCTCCCGCCAGTCCTCCCCTGTGTCCTCCCCTCACCTGTCCTGCCCGGCATCACAGTCCCCCATGCGCTGGGCAGTGACACACTTACTTGTAAGCTGTGTCCCCAGCTTACATCTGCCTCCCCAACAGGCTGCCACACAGGTGGCTTTCTGTTCCCTGCTGTCCCCTGAGAGCTTGGCACCAGGCCACGCCTGGCAGGTGCCCCATGGAGCGGCCCTCCAAGGAGAAGGTCTAGTCAGAGTCAGCCTGGGTCCTGTGGACCCTGAGGCTCAGAACTCGGAAGGCATGGTGTAGACAGCCCTTCCCCACCTCACTTCCACCCGGGGCTCCCAGGCGTCCTCGGGGCCACCCCAGGGTGTGTGTGGGGGGATCACTGCCTGGCATTCTTCCACGCATCCTGGTGATCTCCCCAGATGAAGAGGAAGTCGCTCCAACAGCTGTGGAGCCTGGATGTCCTCCCCTCAGATGCATTAATTGGAAAATATCTTCATTTATATGTAAATGTGGAGGCCTCACCTCCACATCCAGCCCCATGTGCCTCCACTCCAGCGCCGCTGGTGGGCAGGTAGGTACAGGAGACTCTGGGATCCCATTAGACTCCAGAGAACGGTTCCTTCCTTCTGACCTCCCTGCTGGAAAGCTTGATCTCCCTGCCCGAGAAGACCCCGGCGTAGCCAAGGCTCAGAAAGAAGATGATTGATCTGGGCCCCCCCAGGAAGGCAAGAAAAAGGCCCTGACCAAAGACTGGGCTAAGTCAATGTCCTGTGTGACCTTGGGCAGGTCCCATACCCTCTCTGGGACTATTTTCCTCAACTGGTAAACAAGGAAAGCAGCACAGGATAGGTGTGTGGTCAGACCAGGATGTTCCTTCCAGGGAGGACCCTCGGAGGGACCCTGGACCCGGCTGACCTTCGATCTCTTCTGCTGAGAAAGAAAAGGAAACCCTGGGCTAGGAGTAGAGTAGGGCCTGCCTGACTTGAGGGGCTTCTGTGAAGATCAAGCAGAAGAGCAGGGCTGTTTGAGGCTGTCGCAGGAAACACGCCCTGCTTGGCATCTCAGAGTCACGGATCAGACCCTGGGCGGCTGAGGGATCTTCTTATCGGACGTTGGAGATCAGGAAACCCAGTCCCAGCCACAGTCACCATCCCGAGAGGTCACTAATGCAAGGATGTTCCTTCTGGGACCATGGGACATACTTTTTGCTTGGATTCTACAATAATTATACAAGCCCATCCCGCGAGCCAAGGTCATGAGCTGGGCACTGGCTGAGCTAGGATTCGAACCCACGTCTCAGGCTCCGAGCCACACACAAGGGTGCACACACGCATATGCACGCGGAACTCTGGATATGCTAGCAAGCACAAGTGGGCGGGGCTGGAGGAAGTTCTGCGCATGCCGAGTTGAGGGATGTGAGCCAGGAGTCAAGCTGGAGGCCACACCCCCAACAGGCGGGGCCAGACCAGGAACGGAACTACAAGTGGGCGGGGCTAGGGCTTCTCTGAGATCCCCGTCACCTCCCCGGCAGGGGTCCCCGCCAAGCCTGGGAGGGAGCTGAGGGCCCACTCAGCCACCTCTGGCTCCTGGAATGGTTAATTTCTTCTCCGAGATGAGTGTTTAGCTCCTCCCCCATCTCAATTATAACCTAATCGGCTGGAGTGTGCGTCCAGATCTGAAAGACCGGGATTCCTTCCGGCAAGCTGGGCGGGGAGAAGCGGTAACTGGGGGGGCGTGAGCGTCCACGGAGCCAGGCAGACCTCCCCTCAGCGCCTGCTGGGACATTCCTCAGCGGGTCCCCTAGGAGGGGCCTAGCGAGGCCCCCCGCGGGAGCATATCCGAGGTCATCCGCTCGTTTCATGCGCACCTACTGTGTACCGGGCCCCAGCTGGGGATAGAGGTACGCGGGAACCACCCCTTGTCCTCCTGCTGCCCTCAGTCCGGTGGAGGGGACGGGACCGTCACCCTGCCTTGGGGCTCAGAGTTTGAGGACAGCACGGCAGAGGCACTCCCTGGGGTGGCCCGGCCACTCTGCAAAGCCGCTGTTACCGTGTATGTCAAGGGGTCTGCGTCTGCGGACACAACGTGCCCCGTGTAGCCGGGTTGACCTTCTGCCCCAGAACTGGCTGCAGCCATCCAGCCTAGGGAGACCAGTCTTGATGGGACAAGGGTCAGTCCAAGGGGAATGAACCTTAGGCGGACTTGCCTCAGGGGGGTTCTGAAGGCTGAGGAGGAGTTGACCAGGCAGCCAAAGGGAAGAAGGCGCAGTGTACATGCAGGGTCTGAGGAGGGGACGTACGATCGGTCCTCCGGGGAGTGTGGGGGCCTGGGCACCCACGCGCCTAGTGGCAGGCCTGGGATCTGACTGCTCTGATTTCGTAGCCATCCAGAAAGCAGAGCCCTACTCCTTTTGTACTCGGGTGATTCTGCCCTGGAAGTCCAGCTAATTGGGGTCCTTTTGCTTCCCAAACTTGGGGTCTTTATGGCCCTGAAGCCCCTTGGGGGCGGTAGAATATGTTGCATGGGGAGGGAGCGAGTTCACTGCTCAGTTCTGTCGTTCCTGACCTTGTGACTTCAGGCACCCTGCTCACCCTCTCTGAGCCGCTGTGTGCTCACCAGGAAATGGGGTTTGGGAAACCTGCCTGGCAGGATTGCTGGAGAAGTAGCTGTGGCCTGAACTTGTCTCCTACCTCGGGGAGCAGAGCCCCCATCTCTGCCTCCCCAGCCCAGGAGGATGGATGCAGAGGGCTGCGAAGTGCCCCGCCCTGCTGGCCCCGCCCCGCCCTGCTGGCCCCGCCCCGCCCCGCCGTCCCGGCCCTTCCCGGCCCGCCTCGCCCCGCTCAGCTCACCGCACAGTGGACTGGTACACCAGGTCCTCGCGCTTGCGGTAGTTCTCCATGTGGGAGTAGTTGGTGGAGAACATGGCATCAAACGTGAAGATCTTCTGCTTGATGGCGCCGCCATCGGTCACCTGCAGAGAGCACAGAGGACCGCAGGTGAGGGCCCGCCCAGCCTGGCCACCTCTTCCCCAGGACACCCTCTGCAGGGGCCCGGGGGAGATGCCACCACTGCACTAGACAGCCCCAGCGGAGGAGGTGAGGGGAAGGAATGGCCCTGGGCCGGTGGCCAGGAGGGAACAGTGCTGGCTCCTCCTGTGCCCACCCCCCCCGTGGGGTCAGAGATGGTGCCCAGGAGCCCCTGAGTAGGGCCAGAGCTGCGTGAGTGGGCCGCAGGCTCGCGGAGGCCGGGGACAGTCACAGGGTGAAGATCTCATGGCAGGAGAAACGAGCGAGTTGTGATCATTTCCGGGAGCCCAGAGATGGGACAGCACCATCCAGAGGATGGGGCAATCACCGAGGGCTTCCTGGTGGGCAGGCCAGGAAGGACCATCACAAGTCTCCTTTTCACCTGGGGACAGGGACACCCCAGGGGACCTCGGGAAGAGGGATAGGAAGCGCAGAGCCACCCAAGTGCCCAGCTGTCCCCAGCTTGCGAGGAGCAGGCCGGGGTCCGGAACTCCCAGCTGCCTCTGCGTCCCCGCTGGGCGCCGCCTCCTGCTGATGACAGTGTTACTCCAGGACGTGGCCAGGTAGGCAACGCTACTGTTTCAATTATTTGTGTGTTTACGCGGCGGCCATTTCCCGCTGTCTCAGCAACTCCATTACAGAGTGTGAGCTGCAGCCGCGCCGTCCAGCTGGGCTTCAAGCTCACAGCCGGCCGGGAAGTGGAATTAGCTTCCTGCGGCTCCGAGTAGAGGCAGGGAGTGAGGGGCAGGAGGCCGCCAGGGACAGAAGCTGGGGTGGGGGTACTCAAAGCAGGATCTGCAGGCCAAGGTCGGGACTGGTCCCCTGGCTTGGAGGACCGGCCCCGGGCATAGCTGGCCCCAAGCAGATCACCCCAGCCTGCATTTATTGGGCATCAACTGTGTGCCAGGCATAAGTGGACGTCTGTACCTGTACCCCTCCCTGGACAGCAAGCTCATGAGAGCCAGGGTGCCTCTCTCACTACTGTAGAAGGGTGACCAAGTGTTCACAGACTCGGGGACCCAGGATGGGGGGACCTGGTGAGGACTCTGTTCTGCAGAATCATCTGTGATCCTCTAGCAGCCCTTCCCCAGAACTCTCCAGGTCCATGAACTTGGCCTGTTCCCTCTGAGGACCTGGGGCTCCTTGGATCCTGTGCACCTGCACAGTGGAAAGGCTGTGACTGTGCCTCCTACACTCAGTCCCCAACTCCAGGATGGGCGGCAGGGAGGAGCGTGGGGCAGAGGACCAGCACAGGGGGCGGCTGGCCCTGGCTGTCGCTGGGCTCTGCCCCGGCTCACGCTCCATGATGCTCCTTCCTCTAAACACCTCTGTCTTGATTCCCGAGGCTGCTGGGCCCAGCCCCGCACGAGGTCCAGGACAGAGAGAAGCCGGTGGTGGCCCGGCTGTCTTGGGATTGAAGCATCTACTCCACTTCTCTGCATCCCAGCCTGGGCTCCCTGGTCTCCTGCTGCTCCAGGAACCCCGTTTCTACGCCCTCAACATTCTTTTGTGTCTTGTGGTGCTGAGATTGAGCATGGGCCTTCACACCGAGCTACACACCCCGTCCCATTTTGTATTTTTTATTTTGAGACCAGGTCTCATAAAGTCCTTAAGTCACCCAGGCTGGGCTGGAGCTTGCAATCCTCCTGCTCAGCCTCACAGAGCGCTGGGTTTCCTGGCCTGTGCCACCGGGCCCGGCCCTTCAACATTCATTTGAAGCTTTACAGCCACCAAAGTTCCCACCAGGGTCCTCGATGAGGATGATTTTGTCCCCAAGCCCATGTGACCAGTTCCATAGACACATCCTGTCATCGCAGCGTAGGGTAGAGGAGATCAAAGCATCAGCTGACGAGGCCACGGATGGAACAGGGGACAGCCTCTTCCAGAATCTCGTGGCCACAGTGTCCTTGGGCCACAGTTCTGAAGCTGGCCTTGAGCCCCATTCCATGGTGTGGGCTCACAATATTCCCAGAAAATGAGCAAAAGAAAGAAAGAAAGAAAGAAAAAGAAAGAAAGAAAGAAAGAAAGAAAGAGAAAGAAAGAAAGAAAGAAAAAGAAAGAAAATTGTCCCATTTTACAGATTTAAAAAACTGAGGGTTGGAAGAAAGGGCTGAGTGAGCCAGCCAAGATCGCACATGGGTTCAGGCTCTCGGGGTGCAGGGTTCCCAGCCCCTCTCCCAGCCGCGTTCCCATGGTCCCTCCTTCCACCTGCACAGCTCCAGGGAGAGGAGGAGCCTCTGGCAGAGGGATGCGGGGCGGGGGTGGGGGGGGCGGGGGGCCTTCCAAGCCGGGCCAGGGGGCTCTGTCTCCTCCTCCAGGTATGACTGTGGCTGTTTTATCTCCTAAAATGCGCAGCCCTTATCGCCCCGATCTCAAATTTCACTCCATTTTTTTTATTACACAAAGGAGAAAAAAATCTGTCAGTAAAACTGTCTTCTCGAATTTATTCGTGGGGACTGAGGGTTTTACTGCTAGGGAAATGCGCCCGTGCCCACACGTACACACGCAGGCCCACACACCCCGCATCCAGCACGGGAGAATTATCTGCCTCATAAATTGTGGTTTCGGGCCGAGGGACGGGGGAGTTTCAAGGACAAGGCTAGTTTTCTTTGGTTTTATTTACCCCTTTCCTCCTGGGGCTGTGTCTGGGGTGTCCCTGTCAGCCAGGGCGGGGAGAAGGTGCTGGCTGCATTCTCCTCAGGCAGCCAGAGACAGCTGGTCCCAGCGCTAAGTTGACATGGGGACACGGGCCACCCTTGTAGTTCCTGGCTGCAGCGTCTGGTGTCCCTCGGCCTCAGAGGAGGCCAAGAGGAATGAGACAAGATATTTCGGTCACACGCTCATGGGCAAGTAGCTGCTCTTCTGCATGGGTGGCCTGACCCCAGGGACTTTGCACTGAGTGACATCTCGGGCACATACTTTCTCCATCTGATTCATTGTCTTGCCAAGTCACTAAATCACTCAGAGTTGGACTTAGCTCTGAGTGGCAATCCTCCCGCCTCAGCCTCCCAGGATGCTTGGATGGCAAGTGTGCCCCAACACCCAGCTGGCTGCCAGTGGCTCTTTGCAAGGAAGCTGTCCTGTAGCTCTGGCAGGCGAGAAGCGCCAAGGCAGAGGGTGGATGGGCATGGGCACCACAGGCTGTGGGCAGAGGCATGGTGAGTGCTGGGCTGAAGGTGGGCTGGTGGGCACCATCTCTTTACCTTCTGGAACCTTCTTCCCATGCCTGAGATACACAAGCACAATTCCAGGCCCCAGGAGAGAGGAGGAAGGGACGGCAGACGTGGCTGTAGCCAGCATGCTGACTCAGTGTCTGGGGGGGCCCCCCGGTTCCCAGCGAGGGGTAGAGTGAAGTCGTGAAGTCAGGGATGGGTGTGTTGCGGGGCACCCGATGACCTCAGGGAAAGGCCAAGAATTCCTCTGGAGGAAAGGGCATCACGGAAGGCCTCCGGGAGGAGGCAGCGCTTTTGAGCATGAAGGAAGTCCAATTGCCTCCACTGCCCTCTCAAATTCTTGATTTCTGTCACTAACTCTGGAACAAGTCACTTCACCCCTGCGAATCTCAGTTTCCTCCTCTGCAAAATGAGAAAAATGCAGCAACCCTCTTAGGGGAACCGCGTGGGGTGCGGCTTGTCCCTCCCACCCACCAGCGCTGGGGCTGGAGAGCGACAGCCTGCGGGTGCCCAGGGTGCCCAGGGTGCCAGAAGTCGGGAAGGTAGGGGCGGGCTCAGACCCAGGCAGGCACCAGAAGGCTGGTGGCTGTAAGGAGCCAGGGAGGAACGGCAGAAGCCCAGGCCGGCTGTGGTGCTCAGAACAGCCCCAAGTCACTCCCCTAGCACGGGCAGGATGCGCTGCCCTGGAGGGAAGGGTATGTGGGGTGATCCCCCCCCCCCCGCCCACGCCAGCGCCTCCAGGACATGAGCTCTGCGGGGCAGGGTTTCTGTCCCTTCCTGGCTGCGTCCACGAATTGTGCGCTCCGTGCTCGCTCGGTGACTCCGTGCTGGCGAGGTGTGTGAACGGTGGGTGGCCAGGCCAGGCACTGGGACTCCCAGGGGTCAGGGCCGGTGCTCCCGCTCCCCCGCAGTGCGCATGGGCCCAGGCTCATGGGTGTGAGCAGCCCGGCCCAGCTGGGAGCCTGGTCAGCTGGTTTCAAGCTGAAAAGGGCAACAGCGGAGAAGATGCCCATCCCCGGGCAGCCAGGACACAGGCAGGGGGGAGGAGCCAGTGAAAGAGACCGCCCCTCCCTAGGCCGCGCCCCCAGGGACCTGAGGCCCCACCTCCTCACGGCGCAGGAAGTCAGCCCGGTGATTCACAGATGAACACAGTGCCTGTGACCCCAACACCTTCTACACCCGTGAGGATTTGGGGGAACAGTTCGCATCTAAGCCATCACATCATCCCTGACGTGAGCCTCCGCCAGGAGCCAGGAGAGCCTCCTCTCCTTCCCAGAGGTCCCAGCAATCTTGCTGGTCTGTCCCCCACGCCCCAGGACCCTGCAGAAGGTGCACCTGGGCCACACAGAGGCTATGCAGAAGCGTGTGCGTGCCCGCCCTGGCTTCCGTGACGTCGCTGGCGTCTCAGGACCAGGAGACCCCGGCGCCGTGTCCCTGCACTTAGCGCAGAGCTAGACACACATAGCCTTGTTGAACAAGTGAGCTGTCAGCAGAGGCGGGTGGCTTGACTCTTATTTTGCAGATAAAGAAACTGAGGCCGAGAGAGCAGCAGGTGGAATGGCCTGAGCCTGTGCTCTGGTGGAGCCGACCTCTGGGCAGGGGTGGGTGGGGGGGGGCAGGCAAGCGAGCCCCGTCTTGGGGGTGCAGGTGGGTGGGCACCTGGTGTGAGAAAACACGCAGAGGCTTGTGAGGGGGGATTCCAAGCGCCAGCTCTGCTGCTCCCGGTGTGCCTCAGTTTCCACGTCAACACAATGGGAACCCTCACGCCTGCCTGCAAGGCCTTTAGGTGAGAACTGAGCACTTAAGACTGCACACACCGCCTGGGCATCTGTGAGCCCAGCACGCGGGAGGCTGAGGCAGCGTCTACACTGTGGGCACACCGGGCCGCGGGTGACTCGAGTCTTAGGAGGACGGAGTGCGATGCTGGGAGATTTCACCACACTGCTACATGCAGTTTAATCCCTATGGACTATTTATAGAGTTTCCCGTTTCATATTTTTAGATTAGGGTTGGTTGGCCACGGGGAACTGCGACTAGAGAAGCTCCAGTTCCGAGTAAGGAGGAAACGATGGCAGCCGGCTTGTCACACGCCCCCTATCCGCCAGGCTTGGCCAACAGGGACTCGGGGATCTTAGGAGAACGTGTGCTGTGTGTGTCGGCTCGGATCAGTGTCCACACTAGGCGGGGACGAGAGGCACCCAGCAGTGCTTCGAAAAGCGTGGTGGCCTCTCTCCTTCCTGATGACATGTCTGCCCTGAACCCCCCGGGGGCCAGATTCACTCTTTGGGGGTGGGGGGGAGGCTCAAAGCCAGGTTCTGAATCCTGCAGATTGTGCACTCTTTCCCCTCTCTGGGCCTCAGTTTCTCTAAAGGCTCCACGAGGAAAGCGGATGGAGCCACCAAAGCGTGGCCAGTCGACGGAGCCCAGCCAGCAGTGTGAGAGCCCGCTGGCCAGCTGGCTGTGTTTTAATTTGAGAAACAAATAAGTCTCCGACGCCGGCCGCCTGACTAGCATCCCTGGGTGCCGCCATCCGAAGAAGGAAAAGAGAAAAAGAAAATAGGAGGGGGTAAAATCACCTCCTTCCACCCCCAACCTCTTTCTCTCTGTGTTCCACAAAACCAATTACAGGTTGGAAATAGCTGTAATAAACTTGATATCCCACTTACGGGCCGATCCCGCCGCGGCTGAAAGTGTAACAGTGGCAGAGTGGGAAGGGCTGGTTTTGCCGGAGCTGTTTAAATTGCCGGCCCGCATTATCCCAGCTCCTCTCCGGCGGGAAGGAGTTGGCTCTCCTGGAAATGGAGCAGCTGAGGTCTGCCTGGCAGAGAGGGGGGTGTCGGCAAGGAGGGCTTTAATGAACTGACTGGCGGGGTCCTCCGGGAGCCTGTATCACCTGGGCTGTGGGTTCAAATCCCAGCACAGGGCCAGTCCCAGGCGGGGCTTGTAAAGGGACAAGGGGACGCGCATCTGCCAGGGTTGCTGGGGACGCAGACCTTCCATGAGGCTGTGCAGAGCACACATGTCAGTCAGACACAGAGGCCAGCTCCGGGAGAATGGGTTTTACTACTTTGTCCCTTGGCTCTGCGTCCTCAGGCCGTCACCGAATGTCTCTGTGCCTTGTTTTCTCACTGTAAAGGAGGGGTGCTGATTAGACTTACGCCCTAGAGGTGTTAGAAATGCTTCAGAGTGCAAAGAGAGGCAGAAGCACCTTCCACAAGGCTAACCGTGATGAACGCCCCTGGGCTCTGTTCCCTCACGGTAGAAGCAGATGGGAGGGTTTCCAGAAACTTCTACAATGCAGCCATCGCCCGTAAGCCCTTTCCCCATTTCGCCAACCCTATGGCCTGGCACATAGTGCAGGCTCAGCGTACACTTGTGAAGTGAAGCCACAAATTTGTGCACGTGGGAACAGACAGACGCTCGGCTCCCAGACACTCAGAGCCCACCATGCCAACCAAGTGCCCACACAGCGCAGGACCAAGATGGTCTCGGGTCAGACAGGCTCCAGGCAGGGCCTCCCACAACCACATGCCTCTGCAGGGTGCTCGCTGAGCCTCCTTCACGTGCTGACGGAGCTGGGACGCCTGCCGGTCCCCCTGTGTGTCTGAAGCATGCGCCTCCAGCACCCCGAGAGGGGCTGGCAGCCCCGGAGAGCATGACCTTGTGGGTTTAGTGTTGTACCCCAACTTCTAGATCAGAGTCAAGCACACAGCAGACTCTTCATGAGTTACTTTTTATAGAAATGAATATCTTTTGTTAAGAGATGGACAAACTACAGCCAGCGACGAGAAGCCACTTGACTGGGCTTTGTGGTGAAGCAAAGATTTGAACCCGGGTCTGAATCCAAAGTTTGGGGCAAGGAGGGACCTGGGTTCATGGATGACAGACGGAAATCTCAGCAGGGCGCTCAGATAGGACGTGGAGGGATACAGGGGATGGTGAGGAGGCCCCTGATGGGTCGGGGTGCAGGGGGATGGGCACAGGGTTCCTTGTTGCCAAGGCGACTCTGGATCCCCTAAATCTCCCCACGTCCCTGCTCTCCTTCCTGGAGCACCTCTGGAGCCTGCTGGCCTGGCGGCAGGAGCAGAGGCGCGGGCACAGAGCCGTGGTGGGGAGGGGAAGAGACCCTGGAGTCCCATGACCAAGGCAGGGGAGGGACGGTCCCCAGACAGCTGCCACCCTCTTCTCTGGCAGCCGGATCCCAGCCCTGTTCTGGCATCTCCCCACTGAGCTCCGGCTTCAGGCCGGGATGGGCCGGGGTAATTGGCTTCCCCTGGTGTGTGTGTGGGAGATCCGGTTTTGACAGAGACAGCTGGTGTCATAAATTGCCTTGTCTCATCTGGTTACCATGCCGAGGCAGACAGCAGCCCCGGGACAGGCGAGGGGCGGTGGTGACGGGGCGGGCGGGTGTGTGGCTGCGGCTTGTCATGGGCGCGTTCACACATGGGCAGGTGCTCGGGCAGGTGCTGGGGGGCCGTGCTGCCGGTGTGAGCAGGGGCGGGGGACCCGTGCCTGTGAGTGAATGAACACACATGCACACCGGGAAAGCTGCATGCGGCGGGGGCGAGGTGTGGACGCATGTGTCAGTGGGGATGAGACGCGTTTCTGTTCTGCATCCAGATGTGCATGTAAGTACCAACGAGAATGTTCACGTGCAGTCCAGGATGCCTGCACGTGGGCAACCAAGGTGGTTGGTGGGGAGCGTAAGCGAGTGGATCCATGTGTGTGTGTGTGTGTGTGTGTGTGTTGGTTTGTGAATCTACAGTGTGTGCACATGTGTGTGATGTCTGTCTCCTCAGCTGTAAGCCTGGCTGACCTACCCACCTCCCTGCCCCCAAACCGCAGGACAGGGGCGCCATCAGCAAGGGGGTGGGAGAACCGCAATGTCTGTCAATTGCCAGGCCAAATGTGCCCCCCCCACCCCCTGCCCCTTCCCGTGCCTGGCTACCCCTCTTCGCCCTCCCCTCCTGGGCACCCCACCCACCCCCGCTGCTGAGGCTGGCAGGGGGAAAGGCAGGCCCTAATTAAGGACAGAGCTTACACACCTGAGGAGGGCACACACCTGGCCCACAGCTGGAGGGCGTAGGGAGTGGGAAAATGCTTCCACAAGCTGCCCTGGGGGCTCAAGCTCAGTGAGCTTGAGCATTCGTAACAATCCTAGGGGGTCAGTGGGATGCTGGGGCAGAGGCTGTGATCAGGGGACACAGCCCTAATCTGCCAGGACCACCCTCCCCGGGCTTCCCTGTAGATTTCCAGGTGGGTGTTAGTGGCTGGGCTCTAGGGTCACAGAGACTCCCCTAAAGAGAGTTCCAGGACAGCACAGACTCCTTCAGAGGGGCTGAGGGCTTCCCTTCTAGGATAGCCAAAGTCTTGGGTGCATTTTAGGGGTGGACTGTGGCAGGGACGGGGAAGAGGGGAATGCTGTACCTCCTGCTGCCCCCAGCCCCAGTGACCTTGGCTTCTCATTCATTCCTTCGTTCATGCAGCTGGGCCAGGCCCATTGATGCAGTGGTGCAGGGGACCTGGCCTTGGTCACCAAGGAGCTCACAGAAAGGGCAGAGGAGGGCACAGAGGGAAATGTCAGCAGCAGGGGTCACCCGCAGTGGGTCCTGGACTGGAGAAGAGGGGTACAATGGGGGAGGGTTGGCTCAGTTGGAAGAGAGCCTCCTCGGCCCCTCCCTTCAGGGGAGTCTGTGACCTCACAGCCTGGCCACTAGTGGCCACCTGGGAAGATGTAGAGAGACCCAGTGAGGTCTGGTCCTGGTGGTTTAGGGCAGTGTCCCCTAATGGTCCCCAAGGGCTCCTGCGGTGCCTCGGAAGGGAGAAGGGCAGGAGAATGCAGACAGGAGAAGACAGAGGCAAGACTGAAGAGCTGGCACTCGGGAAGGGGTCCCTGGGATGCCCAGAAGAGCCTTGGGGGGGGGGCAGACAATGTGGGGGTGGTGCTGCATGCCGGAGAGCTGGACTTGAGGTTCAAGGCCTCCTAGACCTCCTGTCTCCTAGTCCCGGTTTCCTCCTCGGTAAACAGGGCAAGCAGCAGCCCTGCCTCAGAGGATGCCTGGATTCTCCCAAGAGCAGCACCCAGGCAGGGCCCTGCAGCCAGCACCATAGAACCTGGAGGTTGCAGTAGGTACTCTAGAACCTGAAGCCCACAGTAGGTATTCTAGAACCTGGAGCTGCAGTCGGCGCTCTAGATCCCAGAGCTTGCTCATGTCACCAGCTGTACTCAGCATTGCTACCAGTCTATCAAGCAGAGACAGGTTCTGGTGCTGTCAGCACCGCCCCTCGGTGGACTCAAGAGTAGGACTGGCCTGGACCTGGGAAGCTGTACTTTGCTATCCCTGGAACAAAATACCTGGTCTCTCCAACTTAACGGAGAAGTTTAAAGCACTCAGTCCAAAGGCTGCGGCCCCAGGCAGGAAGAGGCCCAGACTGTTATCCTTGTCACAGCAGCCAGGGAGCAGAGACAGAAGGGACAAGCCGGGGACAAGAGCAGAGCCTTCCAGGTCGCACCTCAGGGATGCTCTTCCCACCCACGGCCACCTCCAAGCGTAGCGTCCCCAGGACCCACCACCTTCCCAAAGCCCCACTTCCGAGCAGGAGGCTTCTGGGGGACATTTTAGATCTAAACCGTAACAAGATGCCTGGGACAGCGAGGAGAGGGTCTTCCTGCGCTGGGACTGTGGGTCTCGGCAGCTGTGGGGCAGAGCTAAGGGGACGTGGGCCTGGCTGAGGCCTGGCTGATCTCAGTGTCTGCATGTGAGGCTCTGGCTCAGAGTCCCTGCTTGTGTCACCCTCTACCATGTCCCCCATGGTCACACTCAGCTCCCAGGCCCCATGCCACCCCAGCCAGTGGGCACCCCTGTGCAGAGAGGCTGCATCCCTCATCCTGCCTAACTTGTGCCAGTCCAGCCAGGCCACCGTGCTTGGTAGGTGCTGCAGACCCCCGGGCCTGCACCAGGGCAGCCATGCCGTGGGTAGCCCACCCCAGCCTGTCCACCTGCTAGACGGGGCGACTGCACCAGCAAGCACTGCTTGGCCAGCACATTGTGCCCACTGTAATTAACAAGTGCATCGCGAGCAGCCCGGCCCGGCAGACCTTGTCTGTCCATCTGCTGGGTGCTGCTTGGCTCTGAGCTCCAGCCACCTGCTAAAAAAGTGTCCACAACAGCAAGCCAAGAGACCTGGGCCCTCTGTCTGCTCCTCCGTGAGGTAGCCGTGCATGCTGGGAAATGTGCAACCTCTCCGTGGGCCTCAGCATCCCCCTCTGTCCAGTGGGATGGGCCTGGTTGGTCTCGGAGCTCTCCTTCCACTGACCTTGGAGAAGTTCCCAGCGACAGGCAACTCTGGGAGGGGAACTCTGTGCTAGTGCTTAGGGCTCTGCTGAGGGATTTTTTTTTTTTTTCAGACAAAGATTTGCTGTGTCCCTACTATGCCAGAGACTTTACGGAGCAAGGGACGTGGGTGTGAACAAGTCCTTCTTCTCCTGGAGTCCAAGCCCAGTGGAAGGAGGAGACAGGTAGTGAATTGAGTCAGAGGAGGAAGAAGCCGGTGAGATGGCAAGGGGCCTGTGGCCAACCAAAATGGGCTAGGGGTTGCCCCGGAAAATGTGGGGTGAGAGGAGGCCGTCCCAGGAGGCTGAGGCTTTCTGATGTCCCTCTACGGGTCCCTTTGGCTCACCTCAGTGGCTCGACGCCAGGGGAGCGCTGCTGCCCTGAGTCTCACAGCTGAGCCCCCACCGGCACCCCACCGGGTCCCACAGCTTCTGGCACAGTTCCCCCGAGGGTGAATGGGAATGTCCTACAGAACAACGTCAGGGATTTCAAAGCCAATGCCTACATGCCCGCTCCTGGCCTTCTGCAATGAAAGCGAGACTGTTTCCGCGACATACACTCTCTCTTCCCGCCAAACCCCCGGCCCCTTGGCGCCATCCCCAGTGACCGGGAAAGGATACCGCCTCCTCACCCTTCTGCGAGCCCCTCGCCACTTAGGGCGCCATGCTGACCTAAAAGGCCTTTTCTCTTGAGGTAAAGCTTACACGCAACGAACTGCCCAAAACCTCATCTTTCTTTCTTTTTTCTTCAATTTTAACAAATGAAAACACCAGGAAGCCCCCAACTCCCGTCGCTCCTGAAAGTTCTCTCTGCCCTTTCCCAATCCATCTTGGCACCGAAAGGCAACCGTGAACCACATGTTTTTCTCGTCAATTTTTTTTCCTGTTCCTTCCCCCCCAACCCCCATTTCTCTCTAAAGGGAATCCTACAGGGTGTAGGACAGCAAGGGCACTGTTGTTTCAGGGTCATATTTTTGAGATCCATCCCTGCCTGGTGAGTACCTGTAGTTTGTTCCTTTTTCAGAACTGCGTTGTATTCCACCATTAGGATACACACGGCTCTGTTAGCCTTCTGTTGTTCCCAGGCACCCGAGTGCCCGTCTGGCTCTACAAGACAAAGCTGCTTGGAATATTCTTATACAGGATTTGTTTTTAGGGGCTCTCTCTTCTCATATCTCCTGCAGCTACTTTGATGGGATCAGGTTGATTTGACGAGGATTTCCTTGGGCACCTACTACGGGCTGGGCCTTGCTGGACACAGAGTGGGTGAGCCCTGTTCTGCATTGGGAGCAGGGATGCCAACGGCTCCCCAAATGGCCAGGAGGGCTTGCCAGGGACCGTGTGCTCCATGAATGTCCCTATTTTGTGCCAGCACCAGTCCCCGGCGACTCCCATTGGGACTCCAGTTTCCAGATAAAGCAAGGGCGGCCAAGGTGGGCGTGACCTGTCTGGGACAGACTGCAGGAGCTGAGCCTCAGACTCGGGGGGATGCTAGCTGCTGAGTCTCACGTTCAAGCTACAGGGCCGTGTAGCGACATGAACAGCAGCTTCCAGGTCTCTCCGCCATGCTCCTGCTCCCGTACCAAGCTGGTTTTGGAAAAGACCCCAGGCAGGGAAGCTGCACCCTGTAAGAGCCTGGATGGACCCCAAGCACCAGTGTCCTGGTGTGGACCCATAAGATCCCCAGTCAGAGCCTGGAGCCACAGCCTGAGCTTACAGATGGTAGCCGGAAGCACTGGGCCCACAGGGAGTCTACGCAAGCCCAAGTCATTCCATTAAAACTAAAAATCCGATTGTAGACCAAACAAGATAACCCCCGGGTGAGCCTGGCCCCAGACAAGGGTTTGTGAGCCTGGTGCCCAGCCCGTGAGGAGACAGGGCAGGAAAAAGGTTGCTGTTGGGTTCGGTGGCGCCACCGTCTCTCACACGCAGACCTTGGGAGATGGGGTTCTGTGTGGTCCCCCTTTAGGCCTGGGCGTGTCTGTGACGGCTTTGACCGATGGCTGCAGCAGAAGTGGCAGGAGGCAGGTGTGTGGGGAGCCAGTGCTGCCATCTGAGGCGGCTGACTCTGGGGCTGGAGGGGCCCACGGTGACCCCTTGCCGAGCCAACCTCCAGCCCTGCCCAGATACGAGGAGGCTGCCTGACCTCTGCAGGCTGGGCCAGCTACCAACTGCAGCACCAGGCAAAGCATCAGAAGTGCCTGGCCATGGGAGCACCTGCCAGCCCCACCCAGGTGAAAGGAAGTGGCCTCTGGGCCTGTCCTTGACCTGATTCCTACATCTCGATCAGGGCTCAGCATACTTTCTAGAAGGGATCAGGGCTCAGCATACCTTCTGGAAGAGATCAGGACTCAGTACACTTTCTGGAAGGAACCAGAGAGTGACTGTTTTAGGCTCTGTCACAGCTGAGATCAAATCAGCTGTTACAGGCTAAAAGTAGTCACAGGCAATCTGTCAATAAATGTCTGTGGCTGTGTTCCAATAAAACTTTATTTGCAGAATCAGATGAAGGGACAGATTTGGCCCATAGAGCACGGCTGGTCATAGTAAATGAGCCCCCTTCTTTCGTCAGCCTGGCTGGTTCTGGCTCAGTTTTTGTGACTCAGCTCAAAAGCATTTCCTGACATCTCTGAGGACAGTCCAGTGCTGCCCTGCCCCTGCCCTAACTGACGTTGGTGCAGGCTGATTTATGGAAACTGAGCTTGGGGCAAGCTTCACACAGGGCACTGGGGCTCCAGTACGAGCAAGAAGGGGAGCTTCAGCCCTCAGGGGCTTTGAGGCAAATAACGGAGCAGCCCCAGGCTTCTGCTCACCAGGGTATGTCCTCAGTCGCAGTGTAATCCCACGGCAAAGGAAGGAGGGAACCAACCCCACAGGCATGACTGATACCCTTACCCTCAATTTGGGCCATTCCTTGAATGATTTCTGAGCTGGACTTAGCCCACATCTTTATCAGAGAGGCTGAGCAACCTACCCTAAGACACCAAGCAGCAGATCAGTGATGAGTCTGAGGTTCAGAGTCCCAAGCCAGGTCCACTCAGGAGTCAGACTTAGGCCCTGGTTTCCTAGCAGAATCCAGCAGGGAGACATGGCATGTCCTGTCTGGGGTCCCCACGAGAGGCGTTCAGGCTGTGCTGCTGCCCACCAGTCCGTAGGAGGGCTGGTTTATTTACTCCGGGCGAGGCAGAATTGAAGATCCTGAGCTGGTTCCTATTACAATGTATCTATCCAATAAAAATCACCCACTATATTAAAAAAAATCTTTACCTGGCTTTCAACAAACATTTGGTGTTATTGCCACAAAAAAAAACCATTTGCTTTTCATTATACATCTGGTTGTGTTTTGTTTTCTTGTCCCCGGAGAGCAAGGACTTCATGGGCAGAATGATTAAAAAAAGAGAGAGAAGCAGCAAGATCTGGAGTCACACCCCCACGGCTCCGCATTCCGGCTCAGCCACCAACTTGCTGAGAGACGCACGTGGTGGATGTCACGTCTGGAGTTTCAGTCTCCTCATCTGTAAGGTGGGCACGCCGCTGCCTGCTTCCTACAGTCTGTAGCCCCGACCCTGCGCCACGCGGGACGTGGCCCCCTGAATCTCTTCAGATGAACGGAGAACAGACGTGTGAACTTGAGTGTAAGGGAAAGGCGGTTTCTAGTGGGGATCATCGCTATGGACAGGACCCGAGGATGGTGTAATGGGCCCAGGGACAAGAGGGAGCCAGGAATGTCACCACAGAGATCACAGCAGCTGCAGGCCCCAAGCCGGAATAAAGCTTGCTGGGTTAAGAGGGGAGGAAGGTGAACAGAATGGCAGAGAGGTGGGAAGAAGAGGGCTTCCAGGGCCGAGAGCCACCTGGGGTCGGATCACCTGAGGTCTTGAAGGCTGCAGCGGGGAGGCTGAGCTGTATTCCCATGAGGATGGGAAGACATTGGAGGGTTGCAAGCAGAAGGGCAGAGTTACACGCTCAGAAGACCCCTCCCCATTAGCAGAGGAGGGGCTGTGGCCCAGGGAGAGCTGGCGGGGCTCCCAGCCCTGGGGGTGTGGCAGCTCCCCCTTGGGATGAAGTCACAGAAGGTTTTTGTGGCCACTTTTGTGCATCTCTGACCTCTGAGGGGTGTTCATGCAGCCCAAAGCCTCGTGGGGGAAGATTCTGGACAAGCTGCAGTCTTCCAGGCAGCTTATCCAGAGGGCAGGAGCAGGGGAGGCGTGAACTGTCCAGGGGCAGCAGGGCACACCCCACCCCCCTGGGAACCCCTTACCCGATCCGTCATCCCACAGCTGGGAGATGCAAGAAGGGAGCGCTGGTGAGAGCACTGGAGGAGATGTGGCTGTCCCCAGAGCCACTCGGTGGCAGGGCCTGGGCTGTGCCCCTACCTATGTGCCCAGTGAGTCCCCTGCCGACCTATGATGTGGGGCTGTTATCCCTCTCACTTTGCAGAGAAGGAGACCGAGGCCCCAAGGACAGGTGTGCTCCAGCCTCAGCTCCTCCCTCCACCCTTGCTTCCTGTGCCCAGGGTCGAACAGCTTCCCTCCGCAAAGCCCTCACACTGTGTCATGCCCACCATGGAGCCAGTGCCCAGAGACTGAAACCCGGGGCCGAGATAACCCTCTCTTCCTTTAAGTCGCGCCAGCCCGATCCTATGTGTCTCAGCAACTTTTCCGTTGCTGTGACTCAATACCCGACATCCACAATTTTAGGGGAGGAAAGGTTAATTTTGGCTCACAGTTTCATAAGGTCACAGTCCCTTCAGGGGCAGCCAGCAGCCATGGAAGTACATGGCAGAGACAGAGATGGAGGTGGCTTCTCACAACATCACACACAGGAAGCCAAGTCAAGGTGAGTGGAGACTCGTCCCCCAAGGAAGGCAGGAAGCAGCTGATATATCCTTCCAGGTCTCATCCCAGTGATCCGCCCCTCCTGGATCCAGGTGTGGAAGGTGTGGTAAGCCCTCACTACACACCTGTGATCCAACTTACATGCCTGTCATCTAATTTACACGTCTGTAATCCACCCCTCCAGACTAGGCCCCGACCTCCCAACAGCACACGGTTCCACAGTCAGTCTACAACATTCAGATACATGAGACTTTGGGGGACACTCCAGATCCGAACCACAGTACTCTGTCATCCAAGAAACACAAAGAACAAGAATGGATCGGAGTTACAGGATGACAGATCTGCATGGTGTCATGATGGCCCCGGGTGACTGTCAGAGGCACTGAGAGGCAGCATGGCATGTCTGTGGTGGGGGGTGGGCTCCCCATCACTGGGGCCACATAAGTGGCAGTGGGAAGATGCTTGGCAGAGAGCCCATGGAAGTCCCTCCTCTGTCCCTAACTCTGAGCTGCCAGGGAGCCCCCTCCCCGCTACGTCTTAGAGTCTCGTGGGCCTGCAGTCTGGGTGGGCGCCATCCGGCTTTCTGCCACGCCTCACTGGCCCGCTAAGTGAAGCCTGAAAATTACTTGCGCAGTCAGGTAAATATTATAGCGTCAAAGGTGCGGCTCGGGCTGGGAGAATGATGTGTCATTTGCAGAAGCGTCGCCTGAACATTGACTGGCACACGTGGCCCGTGGGCGGGCAGGGGCTTGAGTGGCAGCTCCGAGGGTGACAGCAGGGACCGGGCTTTGTCTTTCTGAAACCTCAGCTAGGCCCTCACGCCCCACAGTGGAGGGCAGGAAGGACAGCCCACGGCACCAAGCCCCACCTGCTCTAGTGGCCAGTGCCAGAAAGCCAGCCTTGGTCCACGGCGGCCCCAGACAGCTCTGGCTAGGGCAGTGCTGGCAGCCCCTACCATGCGCCAGTGTGTGCTCGTGTGTCCTGTCTGAGTGAGGCACCAAGGATCATCTCCTGGGCCGCCAGCTCCCCGGAGAGGGAGAAGCTGGAGGATGTGGGGACCTGAGCACGTGGGGGACCCCTACTCTGACCGCTCCTCCTGTGACATCTAGGGTTTGGGAAAAGTAGGCATGAGTTCGGAAGGTGCGGGAGGAGAACCTTGCCTCTCTCGTTTAAACTGGTATCTCTAAAGGTACCACTTTCCCAGGTTTTTAGGGAGTCAGGACAGGCACTGGCCAGAGAGGCTTTTGCTGCTAGAGGCAGAGTGCATGCCCCCTGGCGGGGGGACACAGCAGTGCCCTCTTGGAGCTGCTGGTCTCATGGCATTGTATCCCACTCTGGAGTCTGTGGAAATAACAGACCTCAAAGTCACAGCCGCACCTCTTAGGACAGGCCCACCCAATGTGGGGGGAGGGGCAGAGCTCTGTAGGGAGGGTGCTCAAGGGAGCTGCTGGGCTCAGGGGGACTGGGACCACTGAAAGAATGTGTCAATTAAGGCAGTTAGGAACCAGCCTGGAGTAGACTGTGAGTGATCTGTGGGCCAGCAAATGAGGGGAGAGTGCCCACCCGGATGAGGGAGGGACAACTGGGAGCTCAAACTACATAAAATGAAGGAAGAAGGAAGATGGTTACAGCAGTTTCCTCTGGGGAGAGACTGGATGTGACGGGACTCGGCTTCCTGTGTGTGATGTCGTGAGGAGCTGCCTTCACCTCGGCCTCTGCCATGGACTACCATGGCTGCCGGCCAACCCTGAGTGGACTGTGACTTTCTGAAACTATGAGCCAAAATAAACCTTTTCTCCTCTAAATTTGTGGATGTCGGTATTGAGTCACAGCAATGAAAAAGTACCTAAGCCAGGAACCCTCTGTTGAGTCACGTGTCATGGCTGAGGGGTCAGGTCCCCCTGAACTCCTTACTCATCTCAGGACACAGTTCTCCTCTCCTCCTCCTAGAAGTCCTCCCCTAGCCCTGGCCTCACAGCTCAAGGATCACAACACAGGATCACAGCCATCTGCATCTTCCTTTGTCCACCGAGAAGAAACAGTCACCTAGTACGGCAGGCAGAGGCCCCAGGGGTCCCCTGGGGTGTTGCGCTCACCCCAGGCCTGCCTCAGGTCCCCCCCCCCCCCCCCCGGCACTGCCAGCAGGGTGCATGGGCATGTCACCCGGGTTCCCACGGACTCTCCCTGCTCTCAGCCAACCCGGCTTTCCTGATCCTCAAAGAGCGGCCACCCCACGTCCTGTGACAGGTTTGTTTACACCTCATTTGTTCTGGGCTGAGAGGTTCACCGCGGGAGCTGGGGACATCAAGGACAATCAACCAGCTCGGGAAGGAGATGGGCCTGAATTGATACGGGTGGAGAGGCGGGTGCACCGAGGCCCCGGGCTCCGTGGGGAGCGAGAACAAGTCCATATCCACCTGCGGGCAGGTCCGAGGCGGTACCGTCCTTGGATGACGTTCGTGGACACTAAGAGCTCCTGCTTCCCACACTGGCCCGGCACCCTCAGGGGCTGACCCCTTCCCCACGTCGGTGTCTTTCTGGACCTTGGGGGACGCTCACTAGCTTTTGTCTAGCAGGTTGGGAGAAGTAATTACCCTGCCTGCCTTCTTCCCTCCCCCTCTCCCTCCTTCCCCCGGGAAGGGCTTGACTTGGAGCCTGGCACCCGCCAGGCGGCGCCCCGCCACTGAGCTACACCCCACGTCCTCTTCATGCATTTGCTTTGTTTCATTTCACAACAAGTTCTCCCCCAGGTGTCCAGGCTACTCTCGCACTCAGGATCCTCCTGCCTTGGCCTCCCGAGGTGCTGAGGTGACAGGTGTGCACTGACGCACCTGGTGACGAGGACTTTTACCACCGAAGCATGGAGGTGGCTCTCCAAGGTAAGGCTGGACACGGACCAGGTAGAGCAGAGACCAAGGGGGGCTGGTGTCCTTCTGCAGGTGTCAAAGGGCCTGGGGCCACCTGCTTTGGGGCCCAGCTCTGCTTCCCAGGAACCCCACAGTCTGCCTCCTCAAAATTCTCACACCAGTTACCAAACACCAGGAAGTACCCCCAGAAGGCCAGGGGCATGGGCACCTACAAAAGGCGCATCAGTGTGAGAAGCCAGGGCCGCAGGCTGGGAGCCTGGGTCCCGGGCAGCTCTGTGCCCAAGGCTGGCACCTGGCTATTCCTCACTCTGACCTTTCAAAGATTCATGTTCCCACCTACAAAATGACCAGTGGAAGCGGAATGCAGGACAGGCATGAGCGGTGCCGCTCGACACGGCAGAACAGGAACCTCCACTCCACTGTGGACAGCACGAGCCCATGCCCATCAGCACGTGGGGGAGCAGGGGCTGTGGTTCCTGTACTCAGGGCGTAGTCAGTGTCTACTGTGCACAGGGAGCTGGGGACACACCGCGTGGGGAGGGAATAAGGATGCCTACCCTCGGAGCCCATGCTCTGGGGCAGGCTGGCACCGGTGCTCTGGGAGTAACCATATGAAGCTTTATGGGCCACATGGGGAGGCTGAGGCAGGAAATCTGCACGTGTGACTACCTTCAAACCAAGCCTCAGGGCAGCAGGTGAGGGCAGAATTGTCTGGGTCCATTTCCCATACAGCAGTGATCACCATCCTTTCCGGTACCAGGGACCAGTCCTGCCGATCTGACCGGAGGTGGAGCTCTGGCGGCAACAGGTGTGGTGGGGAGTGGCTATAAATGCAGACGAACAGGGCTGGGGACAGCAGCTGGAGACCCCGCAGCAGGGGGCCTGGCTGAAGGAGCAGCTCTGGCTCTCATGGCAGAGCTAGACAGGGTCCTAGGAACAGAGGGGCCACCTGAGAGCTGGGAGTCGGGACCGTCACAGGGATCAGCGGTGGACCAGTGTCCTCCCAGCTGCCCGCGGAACCTGAGCCTCCACCTGTTCCCTCCCCACTGCGGAGAGAGGGAGGAAGGGTCCGGGAGGTTCTCAGAGATGGGGCCAAAGCAGGAGGCCAGGGCAGAGGACCCGGGAGGAACCACCAAGAAGAAGGGGCCTGGACCAACCAGCCCCCGCATCCCACCGGCTTCTCCTCCTGCTCTTTCTCCTGCAGCTGCCTCAGGATGGTCGAGCCACACCTCCTCCAGGAAGCCCACAGCGTGACGCTCTTGGAGGGGGTCTTGCCTGTAACCCCTCAAGTCAGCTGGCCTCTGAGTATGTGGATGGTCCCCCTCAGCCCCTGCCCAAGCCGTTCCCATCAGACGAGGGCAGCGCTCACCCCACAGGACCACCGGGAGCTCCCTGAGCAGAACAGGCTGTCGGGAAAGAGGAGGGGGCAGAGTTGTCACTCTTCCCCTGTTCATCTTGGGATTTCCAGCAGGCGGTGTATGTTGGGCCCTCGGGCCGTGTCCCTGGCAGAAGGACTGGGAACCCCCCTGGAGCAGCCCACGGGAACAGGAGTGGCGAGCGGCCCCTCCCTTCTCCGTGCAGGGGCCCGCGTGAAGGCGTGTCCCAAGGCCCCATGGACACGGGTGTGCTGACTGGCCAGCCCGCTCTGTCTTTGCACCTGTTCTCACCCACCCTGGGCCTCTCTCGCTAAGGAGGACCAGGCCTCCCCGGCCCTATGCTGCCTGTGGGTGTCCTCTGGTCATGCAGGATGCCGGCCCCCAGATGAGGCCTCCAGGGGCCTGGCATATCTCCAGGAGCTCCTGCCCGGAGCTAGGCTGCTGGAAGCCTTGGGAACCAGGCTGGGTCACCCGCTGTGCCCGCAAGGCCAGCCTGGGTCAGCCAGGCCGTAGGCTCGGGAGCGAGCGCAGCTGCCGGCTCATCCTGCAGGTGTGCGGGCAGCAAGTGCTTCTTCCCAGCTGCCTCTGGGGCCCGACATCCATTTGGTGTGCACGTTACCATGGCAACAGACAACTGATACTCTTTTGTCCAAGCTTCTAGGCTCTAGAGTCCAGCTGCCCAGGACCAGTTCCCGGCTCCACCATCTGCTGGCTGTGTGACCTGGAACAGGATCCTCGGCCTCTCTGAGCTCTGGGCTCCTCCCCGTATGCAGTGAAAAACTCCCACGGCGCCCAGGACCGAACACGCAAGCTCATGGGGAGGGCTGGGAACTGGCCTGACACGCAGCAGTCAGTCAACAAACACTGACTCATGTGCATCTTGCCATTCTGCAGCCCAGGAAGGTGTATTTCCAACTTCTCGGCACCATCTGGTAGACAGGGACCCCCACCCCTGGGTCCAGGCTCCCCCGGGTTCTGTTAAGCCCCGGGAACTCTGTCTGTCAAGGCTCTTTATCTCTGGCCCTCGGCGAGCAGGCCACAAAGATCCTGGTCCTCAGACAGGCCACTGGCTGGGCGTGGCTTACATGGCCAGGAGCTTAAGGACGGAGCCTGCCTGCCCGGAAGCGCATACTTCCGTTCTGAGATCCTTGCTGTGCGGACCCGGCGCCCAAACCAGCGTGTGGAGTGGACGGCGGAGGCAGCGGTGCCATGTGGGGACCTGGGATCTGGCACGGTGAGGCAGGAGGCACAGCCCCCGAGGCAGGAGTTGGCCGCTTGCAGGGAGGATGGGAGTGTGGGCGGACGGGCATGGGCACGTGTGGCATGTCCAAGCTGGGCATGGAAGGGGTGAGCTGAAGTTATGCCCATAAGCAAAGGAGAAGGCAGATCTAAGCAGCGTTCCGGGGAGGGGACCCTGCAGGAGACACCCCCAGAGGACAAGGGGGAACTGGGCTTGGTATGGACAGCATTTCTGGAGCCCATGTCCGGCTATAGGTGCCCCTGCCCCCCCCCCCCACCCCAAGCCTGGGCCACTTCCAAAAGGTGATCTGGGGCCGGTTCCGTGTTATACGACCTCTTGTCATAATCACTCACATCAATAATTCTACCGCAAAGCATCTGGACATGAGTGTCCAAACAGCCCCGTGTGCCGGAGGCTGGGTGTCCCCACCCGGGGGCTCGGGCAGGGCCCGCCACCCAACAGGCTACAAAATGAAAATCAGAGCCCTTCCAGTTTTCCGACCTCCTTGGACTGCCGGGCTGCAGGGGAGGTGCCCAGACAGCCTTGTGACATGATGCTACAAGCCTGACACCTACAGGGCCTGTCATGTGCTGGGCCCCAGAGGCCAGCCGGACAGTCCTAGTCTCTGAAAAGTGGGCACCTGCCTTCTTCATCTGGCAGAGGAGAGGCAGGTGGCTCCTGCAGGAACCAAGTCACCAGAACTCATAAGAGAGATGGGGCTAACCAGGAGGCTGAGGCAGGAGGACTGCTGGAATCCAGGAGACCAGCTTGGGCAACAGAGTAGAGAATCGTTTGGAACAAAGCACCTAGGAACAGGCAGCTTTAGCTTAGACTGAAAGTTTCGCCCTGCTGAATTTGTGCTGGGTCTGTGAGTTGGAACATGGGCTGGCACAGCCTGAAGGGCTTCTGTCCCTCTGCCAGGCGCTTCCTGTTCTCCCAAAAGAGATGAAGTATTCTGAGCCCTGTTTCTGCCCATTTCACAGATGGAAAGACCAAGGCTTTATGCCCAGTGATGAATCAAGTGTGTGGGCGAGTACAGAGTCCTGGCATTCACACGCCGCAAGTAACAAGGTCACACACAATGACAGCAACACAGCCTGGTGCCTCCTGTACGCTGCTGGGGCCTGGGTGGGGGTCAGCATGCTCTCAGAGGGTCCTAAGTGTTGACTTCTTGCTGAGAGGTCTCAAGGGGGTGCTGAGAAAATGAGAGATGGCCAGAGACAGACACCCGCCGGGAGATGCCAGGCCAGGAGACACAGGACCGGCCCTCACCCCCAGGAAGGGAGGGGGGTGCAGGTCCCTGGGAGTTTAAGATAATGGTCCAGGGAAAACAATGGCTTTATTTAAATGAGTGGAAGGACTCTTGGCTTCTGTCGCTAAGGGAAGCCCTTAAAGGGTTTTATTTTATTTCTGGTCCTAATAATATTACAATCTCCAGGCTGGTTATTATCTGTCACTTTCCTGGGAAGATTGAAAAGAAAATAGTTTTATCCCAGGCAATTGTAAACCGTTCCGTTTGATGACTTGTTGTTCCCACTTAGATATTACATGTGCCAGTGTCAGGTGACCCGGCGCAGCTGGGCGGCTTTGTTTAACTGGCTACGGGAGAGACGGAGAAGAGAAAATTCTGTCTTGGAGACAGAAGCCAGTTCTCAGAAACACTATTCATGAGAGCGATGGGGGATGGGCAGGCCCCCAGGAGGCCAGATCCCCATTTGTCCCCAGCTCTCTGGGTGCCACAGGTGCATCTTTGACTTGGGTCCTGCCCAGACCTGTTTCAGCTGGGGACAAGAATAGATCCCAGAGACCCCTCTTCCCAAAATAAAGATCTGGAAGCAGTCCCAGCAGCACAAGATCTGGCATGGAGCCTTGATTTTTCCGGCTGTAGAATGGGCAGAGAGCACCAGACAGCGTGAGCTCAGAGCCGGGCTCAGTGCGTGCCGTCTCCGTCAGTGGCACATAACAACGGGAAACCCCTGGGCTGAGGGTCAAGAGCTCTTGAGCCCAAATCACCCCTGATTCCAGAAACTTAGGGGAGCCATATCCAACTCAAATTAAAGCCACCTGTCCCTCAGCACCTCATTCAAGAGGACTCTCTAAGTGGCATCTCCTCCCCCAAGCACTTCCTGTCTCTATGCAAAGCAGGGCCTCAGTTTATTGGCTCAAATTCACCACCTGGGCTCAAGCGATCCTCCTGCCTCAGCTTCCTGAGGAGCCCTGTTTCTGTTAACAGGCACGATGACTTAGCTCTGGCAACCTGTGCAACTCATCTGTCCTTCTGCCAGGAGGGAAGACTGCCCGGTTTCCAGGGCCGGTGGCTTGGCCTTGGACCCGACCCCATCACGTGACAAACCCCACATGTATACGAGTCATGAGCAAAATTCTCACTCAATTTTCACCAGCACACAGTCCCGCTCCTGCAACCTGGAGTCCAAATGTGTCTGGAAACCAAAGCCCGGTTCCTTTGTTATAACCCCAGCTGGTGACTAAACTGAACTTCACCTGGAGCAAAAATCCAACCACACCCAGTGACTGCTAAAAACGTCTGATCTGTGCACCTGCTCTGTGCCAGGTGCCTATACCAGATTCACCTGCGTAAATTCCGTGACACGGCTGTCAGAATTGTTACCCCCACATTATGGACAAGGAAACGGAGGCTCAGAGAGGCTCAAAAGTTGATCCAAGTCCCACAGGGGATGAAAACAGGAATCAAGCTGGGACCCAGGGACCTTGCCGGAAGTGTGCTGGTGCCTCCCCACTCTCCACGTCACGAGAGCAATGCTGAGATGTCTATGCTGCTAGCTGGTGTGATTCCTGGACCAACAGGAATCTTACCTGCCAGCGCTACTGCACCGAAATCTTGGGAGGCGAGGCTCTGGAACCTTCTCTCACAAACCTCCCGGAGTGGTTCTCAGGCACACACACGCTATTTCCTGTTGTTCCCCACAGGCTCCAGCTTTCCTTCCCAACTCCACCTCCACGTCCAGCCTCTCTTCCTCAAAGACCCAAGTTCCTGCCCCTGACAGGCAGCGGGTCCTCTGGGCTGCCCCTGAATGCCAAGGCCTCTGATCTCTGACCAGCATTTCTCTTACACCCGATGCATGTGGGCCAGCCAGCATGCTAAGCGATTCACGTGTGCCCTTGCCCTCCAGTGACGCAGGGTCCCTGGAAGGAGGTATCGTTCTCATCTACTTGGTACAGAGATCCCGAGGTTGGGTGGCCCTGGTCTCCTGCCCTGTGTGCCAAGCAGTTGAATGAGCCCACAAGAACCAGCAATTCATGTCAAGGCAAAGGAATCCTAGCCTGGTCGCATCTCTCACCTGGTGGCCCTGGTCAGCCCAATGTGGGCCAGGTCACACTAGTTGGGCCAAGATGGCTTCCCACAGGCACAGTGGCAGAGCCTCAGGGTGAGGCTCAGCTGTCTTGCCAGCATCTCTGGGCCTCTGTTTCTAGACTGGCTTGGGTCCGTGGACCAGCCACCACCAATTCCATGACACTGACAACAGAGGATCCTGGAAAAGGACCTGGAGCTCGCCGCTGACGGCCTCCCTCCTGTCCTGCGTCCCCAGTAATCTTCTCTGGTCCTCCAGCCCCGTGAGGAAAGGAAGCTAACACCTGGAACATCCCATGGGCCAGCTACCAAACCAGGGCCCGGCCATCTTGTGAATCTACCCCCTCCCTCACTGCTTGAGGGGAGACTTTTAAGTCCACCTGAAAGGGAGGAAACAGGTTCAGAGAGACAAAGGAGCCCGACCAATCACACACACCTAGCCAGTCGCCCTTTCCTGGGTGCGGGCCCCGCCTCTTCCGGTGCTATCCAATACTGCCCCTCCTGGATCCCCAGCCCACACGTGCAGTGGCTCTGTCTACCACATGCGCGCGCGCACACACACACACACACACACACACACACACACTCACAAAAGCTTAGCCCCTCCCATTTGTGTTCTCCCTAGTTTTTAATATGAAATGTCAAGAAGGGGTCCCCACAGATGGGCACAGGCAAGACCAGGGGCCACGCGAGGCTGGGAGGGGGAAGCTGGGCTCAAGACAGCTCCTGGGTAGACTCCTCCCTCTCGCTGCGATGGCACCTGACCCACCAATCCTCCTCTTTGTGCTCAGGTTCCCGGGACAGGGTGGAACACTAGGGTGAGCACCCACTGCATGCCACAGCCGTCACCAGCTTCTTTCTCTCCGACCCTGACCAGGATGAGGCCTGTCTGGACCTCCCCATTTTACAGCTGACGAAACCGAGGCTCGGAGTGGTTCTATTCAGCATCATAGAGATGCCCGAAGGGAGAACTGAGATCCGCCTTGGTGGTCAGCCAGGCTTTGCCGCCTTCGCTGTGTCCTGGTCCCCAACGGCACCTGGCAGGTGCCCAACCAGGGGTGATGTTTTTTTTCCCCCTTTGCTTTTTTTATTTATTCAACCAACAGCTCAGCAGCCAGACCTATTTCCTTCCTTTCAATATTTATTACTGTTTTACCTGCTTTCAAAAGGGACCCAGCAGAGCCGAGGGGAGAAGGAGGGAGCACCGGGCCAGACCTGGCTCCTTGCCTGGTTCTGTCTACGGCTGAATTCAGATGAGCCCAGGCCTGGGCGCCTCTTGGCTTGGGTTGCTGAAGGACTCCATGGAAACCGGCCCGGGTGAGGAAAGAGAAATCTCACACGCGTCCCAGGGGCTGGAAACTCAGCTGTGCTGTGCGCCCAGGCCTTGCGGCACCACGTGGGAGGAAGCACCCCCATTGCGTGGAGGGGACAAGCAAGTCCCAGTCGGGTTATGTGAATGTGAGGGCCTCACACCTGTTCTCCTCAAACACCCTCCCCAGCTCAGACGTAGGACAGAGATCACGACAGATGCCCAAAGCACCACGGCCAAGGTTAAGGTTACAGGAATCCTTAATGCCCCTTCATGGCCTCTGAGTCCCTTCTCTTGACCACACGAAGGCTGGACAGAAGAGAGGAGAGGGCGAGGCGACGGGGAGACGGCTCGGTAATTTCAGAACACTTCCTAGAAGCAGCTTGGGGACACTAGGAAAGCCCAGCACAGGAGGGGACCCTCCCTCACCCATCCTGCTGTGCACCCTGGGTGTGGGGGTCACTGCAGGAAGCAGTGGGGAAGTTGTGGGGTGTGTTGAGGAGTGATTGCCCTGGGGGAGCCGGAGAGGCCACCCAGGGCTGCAGCCTCCCTGCATGGTGGGCCTGGGCTCCTGAGAGTCGTAGGTCATTTTCCGCATCGTCTGGATGGAGCTCAGGTGCCCAGCAGCCCACCTTGGCTCTGGGAGGACCATCAGTCACTCTGAGGTGAGTGAATCGGGGAGGGGACTTTCAGGTCCTGGTACCCTTTGTCCAGTCCTGGACCAAGAGGTCGAGGAAGGAGACTACTGCCTGCGGACAGGTGTTCCCTCCCTTTATGAAGATGTCTCATTCCGCCCTGAGTCTCTTGGAGCTGTGACACACAGCTGGCACTAAGTAAAGGACCTTGCTTTGACCCCTGGTTCAGGCCTCTGCCACATGGTGGGTGATGGGGAAATTGATCTCAGTGACTCAGGGGACCAAGATACTAGACTCAGTAACTTCAACCTCAGTGCCATCTGTGACTGGATCCAGGAGCTCTCAGAGGCTCCCTGGTTCCCACTGTCACATGGGCAGCATCCTTCTTCCCTCTTGTATATTATGGGGGAAAAAAACAGGTGGACAGATGGAAAGGTGCTTTCTATGCATCAAAAATGAATTGCGCCACCACCACCAGGGCTTCCACGACCGCTCCCAGGAAGTCCTCCCACAGGTGTGGCTTCCGTGCCACCTGCTGTAGTTTGGTAAAGGTTTACACAGTCCAGGAAACATAGCCCAGGACACCCAGCACTGCAACGGCACCACAGCTAAAATGAAAGTGTATGTCTTTAAAAAAAAAACTTCCTCTACTTTCAAAGGCTGTTCAGAATAAAAAGTATAATTTGCTTGACTGCCCCAGCCCATCGGCTTATCACCGAGGGCCTCGTGACTCCAAGAGGGGAAGATTATGCAAATAGAAAATCAGCTTTCAGGAAAGTGGGCTAATCCAATATTACCAAGAGGGCTGGGCTGGAGAGGAAGGGGAGTCACAGAGGCGGAGAGCGAGGAGGCCGGGCGAATGGATGGACAGATGTGGGCTCCTGGCAGGATCCCGGGCAGAGGCGAGGGCCGGGAAGGGCGGCCCGGGCTTCTGGAAAGAGGGGCTGATCTCTGATGGTCACAGAGGGTGGTGGGAAGAGGAAGTCTTCGGGAGATGATTTGTTCCTAGGAAGCCTCTGCCCCTTCTCAGAAACGTGGCCAAATGCTGCAAGGCAGGGATGGAACTGGAGATACCTGTTCAGGTGCCAGCCTGGAGATTTCTTTCCACAAGGCCAGCCCCAGACCTACTGGGCAGAGCAGATCCTGGACTAGGAGAAGCCTAGGGCTTTCCCACTGGGCGTCTCAAGAGGCTGCTCCTTCTCTAGACATGGGAAAGGCAGGACCATGGAGAGCGCCCCAGCGGGTCTGCAAGACCAGGGGACCCGCTCCAGCTTCCCTTTGGGAAACTGAAGGCCTACGGTACCCTGTCCTAGCTGACTTCAGCGCCGAAGACAGTCAAACAGGTGATTTTAAAAATGCTTTGAATTTGAGGATGAGGAGGACAGCAGGGAACACTCAGAGCAGAAGCACTGTATGACCTGGGACAGAAATGGATGTCACCTCAAGGCCGATGGCCAGCTGCCACAATGCAAGGGCAGGTGCCGATCTGCACTCCGAAGTTCCCTCTAGTGTAGAGAAGGGGCAGTGCCCTGTCACCAGGCTCGTCAAGAGTGCCAGCTACCAGACTAAGGTGACGGTGGACTCTAGTAGCACACACGGCCTCAGGATGGAGGACAGCGGCCACGACTAAGAGTGATTTAGGCACCGGGATGGGCACAGCTTGTTGGCAGATAGCTCGGACATAGAAGGGAGGTGGAGAGAGGGGCAAGGATCACCCCTAATGTGTGTGAGCCTGGGTGTGCAGCAGGCAGGGGAGAAGGAAGCAACTCACAACAGCACGAGACCACGGGCAATGCTGGGCTCAGTGAAAGCCACTCTGCTCAGGTGGGTGAGGAAGCCCACAAGCCCAGCACAGCACCAAGGTGAGTGCTGAGCTGGTAGCCAGAGGACTGGGGAAGGGCTGACTCCTGACCGCCCCACATGGTCCCCTCCTCCGACCTCACCTGCTCATCCTGTAACAAGAGCTCTGAAATTCTTTTCTCTATTCTGCAAAGGGAGGGGCTGGAGAAGGGGACCCCAGATCTGGTCAGGGCCAGACTTGTCACTTTCCCTAGTTAGTGGGTGCAGAACACCGATCACAGGGAAAAGCCCAAAGGAGCAGGAGCCAGGTAAGCGAGTCACCACCCTTTTTCAGGAAGACCCGCCCACCAGGCCAGGGCTCAGGGCTAGCAGGGTGGAGCCACTGGCTGGGAGGATAGAAGGGTGGATGGGAGAGAGGACGGAGGGATGGATGGATGGATGGATAAGTAGAGGGATGAAGGGAGGGAGGGAGGGATGGAGGGATGGAGGAGCCAAGTATCCCACGGCTCAGCCCATGACCAGGGGCAGTGCGGCCAGCAGCCCATTTAGGGGCCAATGAGGCACTCGAACCCATCAGCCAGGACTGAGAAGGCCGCCGAAAGACGCTCCTTCAGGAGTGACACAGTTCCAGTGCCACCTGCCAGCTCCCGCGGGGGGCAAGGCCAGTCTCCTTGGCCTCTCTGAGGAGGCAGCCTCCTCGGGACTGTCATGCTGTTCCTGTCGGAGCAGGAGGCAGAGATGGAGGTCCCAGGGCCTTCGTGGCCCACACCTCTCCTCTGCCTCCTCTTCCAGAGAAAATGACAGCAATAAAGTCATGTTGAACTGGCCTGTTCCTTTAATTGGTGCTTTGGCAAAGGACAGATTCCCTGCTAAGCATTAAAAAGCTTTAAAACTCCCTTATTGAGCTTGCCTCTGAGAGCCCATGGGGGAGGGCAGGGGCTGGTGGAGTCCTGCCTGGGGAACCCCAGGGCAGGGCCACGAGCTAGGCAGGAGGCCTGGTGGCTTCTGAGAGGCCGAGGGCCTGAAGCCAGAACCCTGGGGCCTGGCCCTGTCCTTCAAGGAGTGAGCTTCCTCTCTCCTACCTCCACTTAATTTGATTCAAGGCAAACAGAAACTAATTTAACGACATTCCAGAGCCAGAGAATAGTTCAGCTTGTCTGATGACTTGGGAAAGCTGGGGTTCCCTGCGGCCCTTGACCGCTGGACATGGTGGCAGGGGTGACTAGCTGCATGTTACAGCAAGAATCTCAAGCTGGGTGGACCTTGCAGAGTGGACAGAGAACGCCAGAAAAGGCAGCCTGCGTGGAGCAGAAGGAACTTTGCACTGAGCCAGTCCTCACTCCAGAGGAGAAGTGATCCCACAGTGCTGAGCCACGTCTTCAAGGGCTCCAGCTCTTACCAGTCCAACATCCACAATTCAAGGGAGGAAAGATTTATTTAGCTCACAGTTTCAGAAGGTCTCACAGTCTGATCGTGGGGCGGTGGGAGACAGAGGAGGAACAGGGCAGAGACGGGAGAGCTGCTCAGCCCAGTGCAGACACGGGAGAGTGGGTCTGAAGACTCAGATCCCCAATCACAAGTGGACACATTCTTTCCAGGATACATCCCCAGCTTCTGCCCTTTCCAGACAGGCTCTACCTCCTAAGAACACACAGTTCCAAATACCTGGGGCTTTTGGGGGACACTTGAGATCCAAAGTATAGATAGCACTGGTCATGAAGTGGGCGCAAGGACCTCAGCCTCGGTTTCCAAGGCTGCAAAATGGTGGCTATCCCAACAGAACCCATGTTACAGGTGATCTGCAAGCTCGCAGGTCCTGCATTAAGTACTCAGCATGGTTTCTGGGGCACAGGTGTTGGCCAATGCCAGTGCCCAGGGTCCGGGGTGTGGGGCCAGGGGTGGGGACACTCAGAGCTTGGTATCTGAGCCTTGTAAGGTCTGAGCTAAGGAATTTAACTTCCACTGTCTCACTTCCATCCCCAAAACAACCTTGGAACTGTGGCATCATCACCTTCTTTTATAAAGACGTCTGAAGTTCAGAGAGGTTCAGTAACTAACACACTGCACAAGCTAGTGACAGAGGCGGGATTAGAACTCAGGACTTCTAAGAGCTGCCCAAGGAGCTGGGAGTGGTGGGCAGGACCAGCTCCGCCCCCAGGCAGATCGCATCAGCTGTGGCTTGGAGAGACACAACTCCAGATCCCCAGACGTAGGTACACTTGTCTTGCTAGGGAAGAGAAATCCGAAGTCACTGGCTTGCATGGAAAGTCATGTGGGAGGTGTAGACCTGGCCCTGTGTAGACGCTGGCCGCTTCTGCAGCTGGGCAAGGCCACGGCCAACCCAAGGGATCTTGTTCCTTCAATAAAATGCACAAAGTGGACTTGGACCATTGCTAAAAGCTACCCCAAGGCCAAACTCCGCAATTTTATGAAAATACCCTTTAAAAGCCTTGGTTAGAAACTATCTCAGCCTACTGACCTGATAGATAATCAGACAAAAGCCATTTGGAGAACTGAATTGTATCCTACAAAAGAAGGTTCTCAATGTGAGAAATGATCACACACTCGCCAAATGATTACGCACTCACCAAGTGGCGGTTGTGGGTTCAGCCCCGCAGCAGATGGGGTGCAAATGTTATAGCATCACCCTCCTCTTCTGCCTCCCCAAGGCCACCAGGCACGTGCAAGCCACTGTCATCCTTCACCTGCAAGACTGGGAGCCCACTTCCCGCTGCACCTTCTCCTGTCCTTATAAGAGACAATGTTGTGTGCTCACCAAGCCATATTTCACTGGCCTCTCCCTGGGCACCCAGAAAACATTTCCCAGCACCCCTTGCAGGTGTAGCCATGAGGCTGGGTTTTGCCCAATGGAATACCATTAGGAGCATCCTGGGCTACTCCCAGACCAGCCTCCGAGAGCGGCCAGCATGGCCCTCTGAGTTCTCTGCCTCTATTGGCAGTGGTCACCTTATGAACTGAGAGGATGGAGAGGAAATGACCCTACGTCTTGGGGACCTTGAAGAGGAAGGTTGCCCTGGGGAGTTGCCCAAGCTACATCCTACTTTTAATGACCAAGAATCACGCTGTGTTGCACGGAGCCACCTGGATTTGGGGGCTATCTTTTAGCGCAGCACCACCTTGGCTATACTGACTCACACACTTCCTGGCAGGCTGGGCTCTGCACCGCAGTTGGAGAATTCTCTTTGGAATGTAAATAGATTATATCCCTTAAAATTCTCCAACAAGCCCCATTAGGTTAAGTTAGATGTTGCCAAGGCCCAGGACAAGAGAGCCCTGTCTCTCCTCTGGCGTATGCTCCCCACCCCCCTCCCCCATGTAGGTTCCAAGCCCATGGCCTGGGCTCCAGACAGAAGGACTGCTGTGGTTTGGATCTTGAGTATCCCCCAATTATTGGGCAGTAGAGCTTGGCTGGAAGGGGCTGATGTTTGGGGTTTGACCTGGAGGGATTGTATCAACATGTTGAGTTTGGGGGTTGCCAAAGGCACAGATTGCAGGTGTTTGCTATTGACTTGTGGACCAGAAAATGAGGGTTGCGCCCCATTCTGTCATAGGGGTGAGGGTCCAGCTGGCAGCTCTGAACTAAATAAAGGAAGGAAGAAGAAACATTGCTCAAGTTTCTTCCTGGGAAAACTGGGGTCTAGACAGTCTGTAGACTTCAGTTTTCTCTGGCCTCACTTGGCTTCTGTCCGCAGAGGGGTGACCATCTCCTCAGCCTCTGTCTTTGCCATGTACCTCCACTCCTGCCCACTGCCCCATGAATGAGCAGTGTGTGTGAGACCTTCTGAACCTGTGACCTAAATAAATCTTTCCTCCCTTAAGCTGTAGATATTGGGCATTCCATCAAAGCAACAAATAAGATGACCACCAAGCTCACTCCCTCAGCAAGTGTCCGCTCTGCCCAGCAGGTCCCTCCCCGGCCTGAGTGGCTTCCTCCTCCTCAGCCCACATGGCTCCGCCTCCATGTTCCCTTCTGAAGAAGCATCTTCTCTGGCCAGGTGACCCAAGATGGCCTGCTACTTCTGCCACATCATCAAACTGTCTACACTAGAGGTATCACTGATATTTTCTTGCTACTTAATTAACCAATGGTCTGTTCACCAGTACACTCCTGTGCCTGCTACAGGTGCTTGGGGACTAGAAGCAGTGACTGATCACAGCCTGGAGAGGCCAGCTACCCCCTCCCTACCCTCCATCACCCCACTGCTCAGCACAAGAGGACCGTGAGGCCCAGCCTAAAACCGGCACATGGCAGAGCTCAGGTTCCAATTCGGCTTTGTCTAAGTCCACCACCTTCTTCTTTCTAATTCAACTTTGTGCCTCTTTTGAAGGTGTTTTAACTCACATCTACGATACAACACACAGCCATTTCCCTCCACCCAACCCTCAGCCACGGGATGGGGTCCCCAGTCTGACAGAGATGGCACGGTCCCTTTCTCCCGAAGGGACACCCATCTGATGTGGATGACAGAATCCCACCCACAAGAGGGTCACAGGGGCATAGTTACAAAGCAGCACCCAGGTGGGCACCGGGAACAGAGCTGGTGTGGACTCCTCAGGGCCTCTAAAAAATCTCATGTTTTTAAGTTGAGCTGAGAGAGAGAGAAAAGGGAGAAGGAGAGAGGTGAGGAGACACAGAGAGACAGAGACAAAGCGACAATCAGGGACGGCCGGCACTTGCAGCACGGAGATCACCTCCGCCTCCCAGAGGACTCAGGAGTCCTCCAAGCCTTCCTGACAATAGGAAGTGAGGCTGAGGCTGTTCAAGGGGCCTGTGGTCAGGAGTCAGGGCCAGGCTTCAGCCCCCGCACTGCCCAGCCAGTGCCTCTCGCTACTCTGGGACCAAGGAGAAAGGGCATAAGAATCTAGATCTAGAGTCAGGGAGAATATTAGTGGCCTGAAAACTACATTTCCCAGCACCCTTTAGTGTTTAGAACTGGAACTTGTCTTCCAGCGAGGAAGGGAACAGGGTAAGGAGAGATGTGCCACCTGGATGGTGCTGCCTCTGACGCCCTCGCTTAGCAGCTCCGTCCTCTGGGGACCAGCAGACACTTCATCTTTGCTCATCCTTCACCGCTCTGCCAATCCTGGCGTCACCATCTGCCTCCTGCAGCAGCCTCCGATCCGGGGGCCCTGTCCCAGCCCTGGCTTGGCCCATCTGCCCATATCCCAGGCACAGACACCTGCTCCCGCTCCAGCAGCTCCCCGCTCCTCCATGCGCCGTCTGCGCACCCACGAGATGCCCCACTTAATCTGGAGGGTGGCGCTCTGTCTCTCACCGTGGGTCCCGCACAGGCTCTGGCTGGGGTCTCCTCGGCCCTCGCCCCCCGCTTTCTCTCTCCTCCTGCAGTCTGAGCTGGGATGTTTCACGTACCACCCTGTCACTCAAAAGCACTACCGGCCTGTCCCCTCTGCACCCCTCAGCCCAAGGCAGCCTCTTGGGACCTAGGTGGTCTCGTCTGTCCCATTCTCAGCCCTGACACAGAGCCTGGCACCCCACAGGCACCCAGGAAACCTCTGCTGAGTGAGTGAGTGGTGGGGGGAGTGGGTGTTAGAACAGACAGCCCAGGGACCCCACACCGCGGTGCTCGCTAGCACCCCCTCTTACCAACAAGGGCCGACCCCATCCCGAGCTCCCAGGCTGCACAGAGTGGACACCCTGGGTGGACTTCTGAAGGCCGCAGGAAGGAGGCTGTCTGCTGGCTTCTGTAGCACAGTCTTCCAGCCCGGCCTTCCTGGAAGCCATCGCGGCGAGCCACTGGTTCTAATGGAAAATCCCAGCATCCTGTTCTGCAGAGGGGATCTATCCATCACGCCGCAGAAATCAGCCTCCGGCAGCTGCAGAAGCCCCGCTGCCACCACAGGGGGACGTTTGAACACGCGCGGAGGGGTTAATTCGGGCAGCTGGAAACGGGTTGCGTGTCTGCCTTCCAAGTCTCCTCGGGCAGCACAGCACACATGGGGAGAGTAGAAGGGACAGAAACGCAGAGCTCAGCCTGGGGGGATTTATCACCCCGCAAACTGGTCCCCTCTCCGGTCAGTCATCGCGTTAGGTGGGCCTCTGTCCCCAGCGCTGGCTGAGATGCCCCGGCCTGCCGACGCCTCTACCCCTAGGCGAGTCTATGGGAGCATAGGCGTCTCGTGGTGAATGATTCTGTTTGCCAGGAGGAGCAGGGAGGGGACGCGCCGGGGCACAGGCTGACCGTCTGAAGTGCAGCCGGGCCTCAGTTTCCCTGGTGTAGGAATGCATGGATTCCACCAGCAGTGGGTGGAAAGCATGTTCGGCTACCATCATGAGTCTGTACCAAACAGGCCCAGACATTTTTCTTGTCACTGTGCTCTAAACAATACAGCGAAGGCTCTTCACGCGAATGCTGACATTACTGAGGGAATCCAGAGGTGGCTTCAAGCGCGTGGGAGGTCTAAATACCGTGGCATTTTACATCAGGGACTTGAGCATCTGTGGATTCTGGCATTCTGGAGGTTCCAGAATCCTTCCCCTCCTCCCCCCAGGGCACTGAGCAAGGTCTACACTCGCTCATGGGGAGTGTACACGCTACACTGCCAGAGTTTCAATCCCAGTCCCCAGGGCACTGAGCAAGGTCTACACTCGCTCATGGGGAGTGTACACGCTACACTGCCAGAGTTTCAATCCCAGTTCCGCAACTTTCAGCTGCACGGTCACAAACAAGTTACTGCCTCTCTGTGTGTGACTCAGTCTCCACACTTGTGAAATGGAGGCAGTGACAGCACCCATCCCGAGGGCTGTTGTGAGGATTCAGTGAGTCAATATCTGTGAAATCCGAGAGGGTAGGGCCTGGGGTCAGTGCTCAGCAAGTACTGGCTTCTGTTCTTGTCATTGGTATGATCTGCCAGCCAAGTGGGGAAGCCGGTAGTCCCCCACGGAGGGTAGGTGTGACTTCCCTCATTTTCTAGACAAGGGAATGGAGGATCTGAGAGGCTGGCACCTGCCGCACCATGGTGGGTTGCCAGCTGGCGGGTAGCTCTGGACTGGAGTGCTGGGCCACCACAGGGAGCCCACGGGTGGCCCCTTCTCCTGACCTCCATCCTGTCAAGGACTCAGGAAGCTCACATTCAAGGGACAATGTCAATCCTTGCCACTACCCACGATGACGAAGACAGTGGTAGCCTACGGGAAGACCCCGTGCTCCCCCCTCAGCACATGGCAGGCATCTAGGCTTGTCTCTGGCAGCCGGAGGGAGCTACCTTGTCCTAGGCTGCTGATTAGTCATTTCCCCCTCACGGGGCCAACATATCGAAGACCCACAACTTACAGGAGGTTACTGGGGCATACGGTCTCGGTGGGTTCAGTCCATGCCTGGCAGGAGGACCCGATGGAGGAATACAACTGATGTCATGGCAGGCAGGTAGCAGAGAGAGAAGGGATGCACCCGGGATGACAGCACACCCTTCCAAGTCGGGTTCCCACGATCCACGCTCCCCAGCCAGACCCCACCTCAGAGCACATGAGATCTGGGGAACATTTCAGGTCTGAACTTGAACAGTCACCAAGGCTAGCCATCTATGTGAGTGGAAGAGTCACACCTCAAGGGAACTAGAAAGTGGCCAGGGTAGGACTCTGGGGCCAGAAAGACCTGGGCTCAATTTCCACCTAATCCTGGTCTTGCTGGGAGTTGTATCTCTTCTCTGAGCCTCAGTTTTCCTGCTTTGGGAGACACAAATATGGTTCTTTTTTGGGCCCCAGCTCTGTGTGAATAATCAGGGAAGGTGAGTTCTCTCCTCCCGAATCTGAAGCAGCTTCCACCCTCCCACAGAGATCCAGGGCAGAGTACAACCCCGCTGGCTGCTCCCCGGAGACTCCTGAGCCCAGGACATGTGTGGGCAGGTGGCTCTTTGGTGCCACCAGGGCACACACTAGATGGTTGCCACAATCCTGTGCATGAGCTTGGCATGAATTAATAAAAGGAATCTCTAGCAGGGGCCAGGTGAGCAGAGAGGCAAGAGCCACGCAGAGCCAGAGGCCGCATGCTCTGTGCAGGGGACGACTCCAGGGACAGGCAGCAAGATGCCCACTGCCATCCTGGCAGGAGGCCCAAGGAGGCCCCGGGGGACCAGAATGCAGAGGGTCATGGCTGAGAACCAGCTCCAAGGCTGGAGTCCTAAGCTCCACAAGGGTAATGCAGTGCCCAGTGTTGGGCAGAGGGAAGGGACAGGACGTATGCTGATCAGAGTGCTGGATGCTGGGAAGAGGGGAGAGGCTGCCACGCGGGGATGATTGCAGACATCCGCTGAGGCACTGAGAGGAAGTTGTGGGCCCCAGGCTGTGAGCGGTGCACACAGGAAGGGTGGCCGGTGGTCACTGAGATGCCATCAACCTCTCAGAGACCTTCCCTGAGGGGCAGGGGACAGTCACCAGGCTTGGGGGAGGCCTGAGCACAGCGTGCTGTGGCTCATCTCCAGCCTCAGCACCAGAATGCTGCTTAGTGGACTCTGCCACAAAGGAGACATCGGCTCCTTTTTCCTGGAACAAGTGCCTAATTCAAGGACAGAAAGAGGGACTGAGAATCGGACCTCTCAAGCCCGGGATTCCGGGTGAGGCACCAACTTCCGCTTTCACCGCCAGGGGGACCCCTGCTGCTGCATTTCCACGTTCTTATTTCCCCTTCCGGGTCAAGGTTAGCCACGCCCATCCCTGAGAGAGGACAAGCATCTGGGCTTGAAGGTTAACAAATTGGAATCCTCTAAGTGGCTTTGGGGTGTCATGAATGCCACCCCTCACCTGTTCCCTGCTCTTGGTACACTAGCCCTAACTCCTCACCTGCCAAACAGGGGCAGAAGGAACAGAGCCTGCAGTATCCAGCACGGTGCCTGCTGGGGGTAGGCCCTCAACATACTTGGGCATGGGTCAATGCAGAGCAGCTGAAGAGGGCTGGAGGAATGGCTGCACGGTTAAAGTTATTGCCTAGCAAGCGCTAAGTACCCGAGTTCGATTCCCCAGCAACACATAAGCCGGGTGTGGTGGCGCACGCCTGTAATCCCAGCACTTGGGAGGCTGAGGCAGGAGGATTGCCGTGAATCCAAAGCCAGCCTGGGCTCCACAGTGAGTTCAGGACCAGTCTGACCCTGTCTCAAAAAAAAAAAAAAAAAAGAAAGAAAGAAAGAAAAGAAAACAGCTTAAGAATAGAGGAAAGAAGGAAACAACACATGCTGAGAAGATCCAGACAATCCAAGGAAAGCCACTATGGGGTTTTTAAAAGAGAGAGAAAAAAATGAATTCATCTCATTTTAGGATACAAGATTAAAAACTACAAGCGCGCACACAAAAATCAATGGCGATGCATTCTCACAGCCCAGAGGCTCACAGAAAATCCAATGGAAAAAAATTCCATTTATAATAATAATAATAAACAAATACTTGAGAGTTCTTTTAATTTGGGGCACAAGATATTTGTTTAAAGAAATTATAAAAACCCAATGGAGGCTCAGTATTAGGAAAACCATCAACATAACTCATTCCATTAGTAAATTAAACGAGAAAAACCATATGATTACTTCAATAGATTTTTAAGAAGCATTTAATTAATTTTTCTTTATAGAAACTGTAGGATGAGTAGAGATAGAAGTAACCTCTCTATATATCTGGGAAGAGGTTTAAAAGAGTATGGATCAGAAAACAGAAGCAATATCATAGCCAGTGTTTAAAATAATAAATACATTCCTAAGCATACTGGGAGCAAGACAGGGGAACTTTATTTTTTTAATTCTGGAGGTTTTAGGCAATGGGATATAGCAAGAAATTGTAGTAAGTTCAGTAAGCATAAGAACACCCACATTTACAACGTATCAGGAACCGCCCCAAGTTTAGTACGTGGCATGTGGAAACTGGGGCCCAGAAAGGTAAAATCACTTCTCTGGAGACACACAGCTTCTGCTGGCAAAGCTCGGATCTGAATCCGGGGGCTCTGGTTCCAAGACAGGTGCTTTGATGCCTTAAGAGGTGCTGCCTCCCGGGAGAAGAGAAATGTTGTCACTATCTGCAGAGGATATGTACCTGAGTTCAATTCCCGGCACCACCTAAGCTGGATGTGGTGGCTCACGCCTGTAATCCCAGCACTCAGGAGGCTGAGACAGGAGGATTGCTGTAAATTCTAGGCCAGCCTGGGCCACACAATGAGTTCAGGACCAGCCTGGACTACAGAGCGAGCCCCTGTCTCAAAAAAAAAAAAAAAAAAATCTGTTAGAACTGGTGGCGTCAGTAAGACACCAGCACAGGTGATCTACACACCAATATCTCCAGTCTTTTCATTCCACTGGGCCAGCGCCATGCCTGGGACACGGCAGGCTCTCAACAGCTATCGGCTGGAAGATGATGCGACAGGGATTCCTGAGGCATGATCAAAAATCTGGTGAATCCTTAAATTAAAATTTGCAAAAAAAAAAAAAAAAAAAAAAGCACTGCAATAAGACTCACTGCCACAAACCCCCTGGAGATATTCCCTGTCCGTTAGCACGCCCTTCTCCCATCACTCTTAAGCTCTCTGAGGCCGCTCCGGAAGTCCTCTTCTGTGAATGTCTTTGCCATGTGTGCCCAAAAATACAGCACATGCTGCTGCCAGCACTACCGGAACCGCTTCAGAAAGCCGCAAGAAAGGCAGGACACGTGTTCAAGGTGGGGGGGGGGGGTGTCTTGAGGAGTATTCACGGTGTTATTTTAATATCCACTTTACTTTTAGAGTCTGACTCAAAGCAGAGTTGGAAGAGACCAAAGAGTACCCAAAACGCAGGAGGATTTTTCTGAGGGCCCCAGTGCAGCATCCCCGGGCGATGATGGGACCTCCCCTACTTTGGGCTCTCTGATGGAGGAGGCCCTGCCCAGCATCTTGGCCACAGTGCCAGGCCAGCGCCACGCCCCTGGCCTGCTCAGCCTCACCACAGTGGGACCCGGCGTGCTGGAGGCGAGGCCGGAGCTCAGCTCTCTCTGTGGAGGGCACCAAGGGGCAGGGCCAGGTTGCTGGGGGGAGGTTCTCCAGGGATTCATCTAACGGACCAGGCAAGGCCACGGGGTGTCGTTCCCTAATCCAATGTCCCTACCCCACACCCTAGCTCTGTGCCAACTGTCAACCCCAGGCCGGGGCAAGCGCAGGGGCAGGGAGTGTGGCGGGGTGCGTGGCGACCAAGGCTTTGGTCTGGTGCAAGGGAAGTAGCGAATGAATTTGTGGGAGTTTTTCAGAACTGACCAAGTGGAAGAGACACAGAGTTGGGGCCAGAGACAGGGACGACCCTCAATACCTGGCTTGTGACACTGCTGGGGGGTGGTGCTACTCATCGCGGTGGAGAGGGACGGGGAGAGTCGGCGTGGGAGAAACACAGGCTTCGTCCCAGCCAAGTCTGAGATGCTTCTCAGTCATCTCTGGGAAGAGCCTGGAATCTAACTTCTAAATCTGGATGGTGCCTGCTGTTGTACCTAAAAAGTTTTGACAGCTGCCTGTGGATAAGAGTCCAACTCCTTTGTGTAGCAGCCTAGACTGGGCAAGTTCTGCATGGGTGCCTCATGGCCCTCCGCTCCCCTCCTCCTGCCCCTTTGCTAAGCACGTGATGAGTTAGGGTGGTCTGCCCCAGGGTCTTTGCACAGCTCCTCTCTCAGGTTGTTGCTTCTCCCATCTGCTTGCCTCTCCCAGTGGAATGCGAGCTGGGGTGCCATCTGGGGGCCGTACCCATGAGGTGTCAGTGTCACCCCTGGAGAGATGGAGGAGGGGGAGAAGGAAGGGGAGACCTCACTAATCAAGAGACCAGGGGAGAGACTGACTCGCTTCCCCGTCTCCAAAGAGCGGGCTCTGAGTGATTTGATATTCTTGAAGTAAACAGGGTTAAAGGGGAATGTTTAAACCACTTAAGGAAATAAACAGCTTCCCAACACCCTCCGTTCTTTCGGAAACACCTGCTCTCGTATAATTAATGCGCCAATTAAAAGGATTATTATCGCCATTAAGGCAGGTCCCCCAAGAACCGCTACTTGACAATACTTGTTTCCACACGTCTCGAGTCACTCCCCCGCCTCACGAAATCATAATTTAATACCAGCGCTGAGTCCATTCCCAAAGAAGTACCCAGCTCAGGCTTTCCAGGCACCCGGGCTGCCTGGGGCCAGGGTCTGTGGGGGGACCTGATGGAGACCCGGGTGGCTGAGGGACGCAAAGGGGTGCACGCGAGTCCGGGAAGGCCGTGGCAGGGGGCTCCTGCCGCCTGATGCCCGTGTGTGCTTGTCTGGGGGCAGGTGAACTATGCTGCGTGTCTTCTCCATGGGTCAGAAGCCGTGTTTCCCTTGTGATCTGGCTGGGCGCTGACAGCCTCTGCATGGCCCGTGTGCCCTTGACAGACAGCTCAGGCAGATGGCACGGGCTGTGCCCGCTCCCCGCCTCGGCCTCGGCCCTGCTCCCGCCTTCCTTGTGCACGGCGAGGCCGGACGGGGATCCCCCATCAAAACTCTGCCAGGCCGGCTTACAAATCTCCCGCTGGGAGACCTGGGCCCAGCTGTTTAACCTCTCTGAGCCCAGAGGCCTCGACTCTAAAATGGACCATTATACTGGAAGTGGATGGTTGCTATGACCTCAGAGAAGCAACTGAGGGAAGAACCTAGCACAGCACCTGATGTTCACAGTGGTGGCGGCCATGACAGTCGTGGTGGAGACATGGGATCGCATCTGGTTCTGCTCACCCGCAGGCACCTCATAGCAGAGGTGCTGGGTCACGGGGGCTGGTTGGGAAGAGGGCGGAAGGGGAGCAGAGGACGGGTCTTGGGGCGAGGCTCGTGCAGGCTGTGCAGCTGCCTGGGCTGCAGCGGGCCACAGGTGGGCAGGAACACGGGCACGTTTGCAGAGCTGCAAAGAGGCCAGGCGATCGGGGTGGCAGCCCGTGTGGGCACAGGGCGGGAAGGGCCCCGCGGAAGGAGGGCTGTGTGTTCGGGGCCCATGACCTTGAACTTGACCGTCAGGGCTACGGGGAGCTCCGGGGTGGTCATGTTTCGGTCCCCTGTGTGTTCTAGAGAGGCAGGAGCTGCAGACTGAGCGCCCATGCCCACGAGGGAAAGCTGGGGAGCCGAGCAGGCGGCGGAGGCCGCGGGAGGAAGGGGCGCCCCAGCCAGCGTTCTCACAACCTCCCTCGTTCCAGCCAAGATATTTTCTTTCACCAGCGCGCTAGAGTGCAAGTTCACCTTTAATCCTTCTCCGACAAGTTAAGTCAGCCCCTTGTCATTTAAACCCAGCAGGGCGTGAGCCAGGCGAGGAGTGCCGGAAATAACACTCTGGACCGAATATAGCTCCTGGATTCCAAGGGCTCAGAGGATGGCGGCGTCCCCTCCCCTGAAGCAGAGCTGGACAACTGCACCTTTGAGGGGGACAGGGGAGACCCCGGATGGATGGCCTTTTCTCCCAGCAGAGGAGCCTCTGGGAAAGGCAGAGGAAACTGGCTGCCAGGAAGCGGGCACGACAGACACCACCTCACTTGAGCTTTTTATTTTACTGGAAGATCCCGAAGCTCAGAGAGGGGCAGGGGTTTGCCCGAGGCCACACAGGCATGCATCCTAGCCCAGTTCCTGTCCCTTTTGTTTTTTCTCTGCACCTGGCAAGGGGGGTGGCAGTCCCAGATGAGCTGAGCCATCACCCTGTTAGCCTTGGACCTGCCTGACTGCGGACTTTCCCAGCCATCCAATGGGAGAGCCCATTACTGGTGGCATCCATGTGGAATCCAATAGAACATCTTGTTATTTGGGAACATATCCAATCGTTGGCTCCCTTTCTTGATAACCTGGAATCCGAGGGCTCCTATCAACCCATGTGGGGCAGAGAGAAGACCTCGGCACCTGTATCAGAAACCTGAGCCTATCCCCCAGCGCTGGTGGATTTTTCTGGTCAAAAAAATCGCTCCCCGTGCACCAGAAAGGGCAGCGGGCCTTGCTTTCTTCCTTTATCTCCTTTGCTATTCAAGGGCACCTGTGGGCAAATCCCAGCTGGCTGGACTCTGGGTCTGGACGGATCCCAATCCCTTGGGGCATACCTCCCACCTTCAGCTGCTTGCCACGCTGCCCAGCACCCATCCCTGGAAAGCTGGTGGACAGCAGGCCTCCTAGCACTGCCTGGGTCCCCTAGGTCCATCCCGGATATGGCCTTCAGTGACAAGGGCAGAGTTGACAAGGCCCCACACACGTCACATCCAACAGACACCTATGTGGTCCCCATGCTCCAACGTCCTACCCTCCCCGCCCCATAACAATGCACACAGTGTACCAGGCAGAGTTTCTAGGGTTTTCAGCACCCCCAGACGTTCACCGGTATAGCTCCTAGGGATCCAGACTTCCCCACAAGCACCCTGGCCCCACGCCTGCCAGTTGCCTTGGCAAGTATCACAAAAGCAGATAAATAAAACTCCCCAAGAGGCGCAAAGCCGGAGAGCTAAAATACCAGGTGATGGCTCTCTAATCGAAGCTGGTGCAAAATGCTGAGGAAACGCAGCAGGGGCGGCTCTTAATCCCGTCTTGGCGACAGGGTCGGGCAGCTTTGCCGGGAAGACAGTGAGCCAGACCTGGCGAGGCGGAAAAGTGGGGGGGGAGAAGGCCAGTCTGCGGGTTGTCCGGTTTGTTTCCACACAAGTCCCTGCAAGGTGCCCAGGGGAGGTGTCATCCAGCCCTTTGTCCAGACAAGGAAACAGATCTAAGAGCTTAATGATGCCAGGTCCCCTGGGGGGGGGGGGGGGGGGGGGGGGG
>PVKB01000863.1:0-28352 GCA_004027205.1 Ctenodactylus gundi | reverse complement strand
GAGACAGTGAGCCAGACCTGGCGAGGCGGAAAAGTGGGGGGGGAGAAGGCCAGTCTGCGGGTTGTCCGGTTTGTTTCCACACAAGTCCCTGCAAGGTGCCCAGGGGAGGTGTCATCCAGCCCTTTGTCCAGACAAGGAAACAGATCTAAGAGCTTAATGATGCCAGGTCCCCTGGGGGGGGGGGGGGCTGGTGGGGGGACAGGCACAACAGGATCTGTCTTCTACTTCTTTGTGTCTCTAGGCCTTGGCTCATGGTTAGGGAGGCTGTGGGACCGCCACCAAGTTCACTGGCAGAGCAGGCATCCTTCCTCCAAATACCAAACACTTATAAATAAATTACTCTAGAATTTCCTCAGTCACGCATATCCAACCTGTGGCCTGCTGTATTTCTTTTGCCCTTGAGGTAGTGAGTAAAGATGAGCTATCCTAGGCCCATACGTAAACTATATAACATAACCAATATACTATATATAGTAAATTCTAGAATTTCCTTTTTAAAAATTTTTACTAGGCCTGGTAGTACAGGCCTGTAGTTCTACCACGCTAGGGGGCTGAGGCAGGAGGGTTGCTAGTTTAATCCCAGCCTGGGCAATTTAGCAACTTGACATGACCTTATCTCAAATCAAAAATGAAATGAAAACAGGCTGGGGATGCAGCTCAGGGTGAAGGCTATAGCTTCTATCTCTAATGCAAAACAGAACATTACCAAAAAAAAATCAAAGGCAAAAGCAACAGCAGGCTGCAGGCTGGACACCCCTGTGTGCTTCAGGAGCTACTGTGTCATTCTTGGGAGAAGAGCCAGGCTGGTGGCCTTCCATCCCACACCGGAGGCCTGAGAAGTCCAGGAAAGGCAACGGGCCTGGCAGCTGATGGGCATGGACCAAAGGGAAACAACTGTGTCTTTGCGGAACCTGCAAGGTCTTGTTTAGAAAGCAAATCACTTTCAGTCCATAGCACTGCCGTCCCTCCCCTCCCCATGGCCCCCCAACCGGGCTGCTGCCCCATCAAAGCCAAGGAGTCCACTCCCAACCGGGGAGCTCCGGTCCCTGCACGTGTGTTTCTCTCGTCTCAGGCCACTCTGGAGGCAGCAACTCCTGCTGCCATCTGGGCCACCCCTCTCCTCAGCGCTCCTTTTCTGCCTCTTTGTAGATTGATTGTTCTTTCTCTGCACCTTGGGGTGCCCTGGGTCACCTCCTTCTTCAGCTGTGTCTCCCCAGCCCCTGGCGATAGATACCATGTACATTCTTAAGGCCTATTTGGTGCTGCAGCAGGCTAAGCAGTGCTTTTCTCCTCCCGTGGTCTGAAGGCTGAGAAATTCATGACTGTCTCAGTCCCATTTTTGCTGCTGAGACACAGGGCCCCACTCCACGACATAAAGAGGCGAGGTTTATTTTGGGGTCTCTGTCCATTCATGGTCATCCAGCAAAAGCTGGAGAAAAGCCGCTCATCCCATGGCTGACGGGAAGCAGAGAGGATGAGGAAGGGTGGAGTTTGTTTATATCCTTCCAGGTCAAGCCCCAGGGATCCACCCCTTCTGGGTCAGGCCCCAGGGGCCTGCCCCTTCCAACCAGGCCCACCTCTTGGCAGCACAGGAAATAAATGGATTAACTCCCATGATGGAATCACTGTCCACACATGAGGCTTTTGGGTGACATTCCAGACCCAAGCCATAGCTATGACCAAGGGGCCACACCACCGCCACATCTAGTGAGGGCCTTCTTTCCTGTCATAACCTGGTGGAAGGCACCACATGTCCACACAAAGAGGGAAGGGGCTGAACTCACCCTGAATCCCACTCCTGTGACGATAGCAAGGATCCACTGATGCTAAGTAACTTAATCACCTCTAAAGGTCCCACCTCTCCACACTGTGGGGTTGGGGCCTAGATTTCCAGCACATCAGCTTGGTGGACACATTCAAGACCCAAGTATAAATATCCAAGAATATAAATAATCCAAGTAAAAATATTGTCCTCTCCCTAGCATTGTTGCTGAGACGGCTCCATCCCCGTGTGCTCAAGGTGCTCAACCTCACATGGCTGACAGAACCAGGGACCTGCCCTCTCACCTTGTCCTCTCTCCACCCTCTCATCTGAGCAGCCCCTTCCCCAGCTGCCCACGCCCCAAAGCCAGGAGTCATCACAAACCCCCTTCCCAGCGTCCCTTCCACACGGTGGCCAACTCTGCAGACTCACACACTGGTCTTTCCACTATCTGAACACTGGAACCTTGTTCCCACATTGGCAGCTCTTTCTGCCAGAGTGCCCTGCCTCGTCCTGTTGGAGTGGTAAGGGTTGGGTGGCCTTCGAGAGCTCAGCTTCCATGAGTCTTCCTGGACACCCAAGCCACCCATTCCCTTCTAACCTACCACCCATTTGAATTATATGTACCACGTCCCTTTTTCTCCAGTCCCTTATTTGTTTGCTCATCTTTTTAGCTCCTCCCCCAAGGTCACCAGGGAACTCACGTGAGGGCAGGCACAGCCATTGTTTCTGGATGCATCCCCGTGCCTGCAGCTAGTCCGGCTAAGTACCGTACACTTATGTTGAATGGATGAAGGAACAGAGCAACTCTCTACCAGTGTTTCTCAACCTGGATGATGTAGTCATTGGCTGGGTCAAGGGCATCACCGTCACTTGGGAACCTTGCTCAAAATGCAAATACCCTCAGCCTCCAGTCTCAATGGTTCTGTCCTAACAACTGTAGGCCGTGGCTCCGGCATCCAGGTCTCCTCATCTGGTGGCCCTGGCCCTGGATGCCTTCTCTTCCCTCCCAGGTGGCTCCTGTGATCAGACCAGACATGGGGCACACAATCCCCCCCACTGGGAGGACAGGGACAGGGACAGAACGCCGGGTAAGGCAGCCTGGGCCGGCACAGCCCTAGCTCTCTCTTCCCCACTCTCTCCATCCCCCAGATCTTGGAACTGAGTTCAAGGTCAGGACATGGCCCAAAGGGGCAGCCAGGCTAAGTGGCTTCCAGGCGAGTCTCCAAGCCAGTGGAGCCGACGGGTTGGTCTAGTCTGGTTCTCTGGGACTTAAGCATTGGTCTCTAATCGGTCACTCAAAAGTGTACCTTCTTCCTTGACCTTAAAATGCTGGATTATAATTTTCCCTTAGGATCACTTTCTTTCTTTCTTTCTTTCTTTCTTTCTTTCTTTCTTTCTTTCTTTCCTTTTTTTCCTCCCTAAACAACATCAGGGCTAAGACCAAGAGAAAGCCAGTGTATTAAAGATATTTTGAAATAGCTCCCTGTTTCAGGGCGAGCCAAGACCCATTGGCTGGCTCAACTGTGTGATACTGTTTCCAAGCACTGAAATCTGGAAGCTTCACGGCACATGCCCATATCGGAACAGAACAGCATCCTAGCTGGTGGCGCTCTCTGCTCGGCCCTGGGGATGGCGGTGGTCACGGGACTTCAGGAAGTCTGACCCAGGGGGTCCCCCCGAAACATCTTGTGTTCCTACTCCTTAAGTTCCCTCCCAGATCTTTAAGTTATAACAAAGCGCCAAAGGACAATGTCTGTCATTTATACAGCAGGCGCCATAAGGACCCGTTCCTCTTTGGTTGCAGATGAGCCATCACTGAAATCCACCAAGGATGTGATTTCTTGCTCAGTTTCAGATTTAGGTTTCTAAAATGCAGAAAGGTCACTGCCCAAGGTCAAGCACCCAGAACTCTCATGCAGGCATATTCTGGTCCCCAAGTTCTCTTTCTCCACCTAATCCTCCCCACCTTCCAGCCTCAGTCTCTTCTCTATTGGTCCAAAGCTGCCACCACCCTCCCAGCAACAGCTTCTCCAGCGGATTCACACTTGGCCAAGTAGCACCAGCTGCAGGATAAAACAAACACCAGACACGCGTCTCCCTGCAAGGTGAGGAGGTAAGATAAGGGGCCACAGAGCAAAGTCCCTATCGTGTGTGCGGATCCCCCTCAGCCCTCGGCTGCGGCTCCTTCCTGTGGCCTCAGATAACCTGGGCCCGAGCAGCTCCTGGGAACAGATCATGAAGGAAAGAGACAAAAACCAAAGACCGGAAGATAAAAACTGCCGTGAAAGGTTAAATTCCCATGATTCTCTGTAACTGTTTAATGGATTTCTATGATATAAACAGACCTTTGGCTTTGCCTGCTGGGCAGGTGACTGCCAATGAAATGAGTTCAGACAGGTCTTCCTAATAAGAAACGTTCCTTCTTCTCCCATCATCCCTAAAGTCCCGTGAGTTTACAAAAGCTCACACTTCCCCCCACACAGACAGATCCTGTCTACTGGCCATCCACGCACACCCGCCTGGAACAGAAGCGGGCTACGTGGCACACACTGGCACATCACAGCTTCACCATTTGTTAAGGTAACAAATATTTTCTGAAGTGACTCTGCGGTTGGTCTTGAAATTATAGTGGGGAGAAGATACAACTTTTATGGTGAGATACTTGTGGTCCAGTGGCAGGTGTCTTGCCGTGACAAAGTAAACACTGGAGTTGAGACCTCCAAAGAGGAATCATGGGAAAGGGCGTGTCCGGAGCTTCCCGGAGACTTCTGGAAAGGCAGTGTGGGCTCAGGCAGAGTCTAACGGATGGCATCAGCTTCTTCACGTGAAAGGCAGTATTAACAACAGAGCCGACCCCACGGTCAACATGCAATGGCGTGATGTTTACACTGCAGCTGTCCCCGGTCCTTCTGGCACCAGGGATCGGTTTCATGGAAGAAAAGTTTTTCCACAGGATGTGTGTGTGTGTGTGTGTGTGTGTGTGTGTGTGTGTGTGTGTGTGTGTGTGTTTAGGAAGGAAGAGGAAAGGCTCTAGCGTTCCTGCCTCGGCCACACCTCAGATCATCAGGCATCAGATTCTCACGAGAAATGTGCTGCCTAGATCCCTCCCACACACAGTTCACGGCAGTATTCACACTCCTGTGAGAATCGAATCTAATCTCCACTAATCTGACAGGAGGAGGGTCTCAGGTGGCAATGCCAGCAATGGGATGTGGCTGTAAATACATACGGAACATTTAATACTTTACCTCCTGTTGTATATTTTGATTCCTAACAGACCACAGACTGGTATTTGTCTATAAATCAGGGGTTGGTGACTCCCAAAGGCATTGACTTGCCTGGCTCATGGTAAAGGCTCAGTGATATTAGACACTACTCAGATTACCACTAGAAGCATGAATAAAAAAGTTCCTAGCTGTAGGTATGAGCAAATAGGAAGGATTTAGCAAAGATTATTATGCGCCATTCATTTTCTAGAACCTAGTCTTTAGACAGGATCTCGCTCGGCAGCCCAGGCTGGTCCTGAACTCATTATGGAGCCCAGGCTGGCCTTGGACTCACAGCAATCCTCCTGCCTCAGCCTCCCAAGTGCTGGGATTATAGGCATAGGCCACCACACCTACTTCATGTGGTGCTGGGGAATGGAACCCAGAGCCTTGCATTTGCTAGGCAAATGATTTAACCACTGAGCTACATGTCCAGCCCTAGAACCTAGTCTTTAATGTTATAGTAGATTGTTGGATGACCTCCTCCTACTGACCAAATATGAAATTGCACCTTTATTAACCACTACATGTATATAGCTAGAAAAAAATACATATGTATCCTATGTGCTTGATTTGTGAAGATGGAACCCAGGAAGCTCCAGCTTGGAAGGGGAGCCTATGGAGGTAAGGTACAAAGGTCAGCAGAGAGCCCTGAAGCCGGGCAGGATCTGACAACCATAATACGGCACCTCAGGGCTTGCCAGCTGCCTGACATCCTCTGTATGTCTCCAGAGAAGCCTTCTGAGAGTGATAACGACTTCTGCTGTCCCACTTTCTCTCAACACACACACACACACACACACACACACACACACACACAATTGAATGGTGGCGGCTCAGAAGATAAGTAAAACCCACTTCACTGAAATTTATTTGAGACAGGGTTTGCCCAGGAAGCAGCCTCTGAGTACAATAGTCACCACTCTCCTGCTGTCAGGCGAGCTCACTTCTAGCAGAAGCCACAGAGGAGGTGGTACTATCCGGGTGAACAGAGCAAGTCGAGATGTGCCTGGAACGCCCTGGGTCGATGCCAACGTCCCATTTTCACTGCGTCCACTGCCAGTGCCACAGAGGAGTCGCTAGTGAGTGATTGACATGGGGCTGATTTGACCGAGGAAATCATTTTTTAAAATCACACCGTAATCTAAGTTTCACTTAAATTGAAACAGCCACGAGTGGCCAGTGGATTCCGCGTGGGCAACGGCGGGCACTGGGGCTTCAGTCCCGTGCCCTTCCTCGAGGCTCTTCTCCGGTGCCAGCGTTTTTTGCAACCCGGCCAGGCCTCTTCCGGGCTGGCCACACGACGGGGCAAGGTGACACGCCCCGGGCCCCCCCTCCCCTCCCATCTCTTGCTCCCTCTCTCCAGGAGTCCACAGGCCAGATTTTCCCAATGTCCACCTGGATGTCCCCTTGTCGCCCACACTAGCTCTCCCCATGAGGGTGCCCCCCCCTTGCTCAGATGACGTCTTCTGGACCCGCCGTGGGGGCAGGGAAGCTGCGGGGATCTGCACGGGCTCTGGGCCGTTCTGTGCCCGCTGGGCTGAGTGCGCAGTGTGGCCTGTCACAATGCCCTGCTTCTCCCTCCCGAAGGGACTGGGGCCGCTGTCCTGGCTGGGCCTGTGTAATCTATTCATTCCCGCGCAAGCTGCGCTCTGTGAGCTCATTCAGGGGGTGGGGAGGGAAGCAGACACGGGCCCAACACAAACGACACGGGCAGCTCTCTCGCTGTTAGGGTGGGGGCGGGCCGTGGGGACAGGAGTGGGCACAGGCCTGGGAGCTTGTTGGCTGGCTGCAGCAGAGGGTCTGCGCTGCATCTAGCGCGGCAGGAGGCCATGGCTCCCTTCACAACTTCTCCCTTCCCTTCCAGACACGCACCGGCCCAGGCGCCCGCAGCCCCTCCTGCCATTGGCCCTTATCTCTCTCCCTTCAGCTGGCTCCTTGGGAAAAGAGGCGCCTAGAGAGGGAAGCCAGGGAGGCAGCCGGCGAAGAGAAAGCTGGCAGCGCACAGCCACGTCCTGGAGTTCCCTTCTGTGCTCTGTCCCCCTCCGGCCCATCCTGGGGCCAAGCACACGGGCTCCCCTGCTCCCATGGACAGTGCCCCATCAGCTGAGCCGCCACCTCTGTCCAGTTACAGAATTAAAAAGGGCCAGGGTTGGCTCCAGCAGGCAATTTGCATGTGATTTGCATATATCTGCATACCCCCTCCGGAGGCCCTCAGTCAAAGGATATGAAATGAAATAAAATAAATTAATTAGTGCAGCCTAGCATGGCCTGAGACGCTGGCCTGACACCCAGAAGAGATGCAACTGATTCGACGGCCGGGGCGGAGACAGAAAGGGGGTGGGCGGGAGGAAGGGTGTCCAGGTGGAGGGCGGCAAGGGACCAGGGAACTCGCTGTCCAGCCCTGATGCCAGAGTCCTCCCTGGCCCAGCCCTCTCACCCGCTTCAGGAGGAGAGGAGAGCAGTGAGGATGGCTCTTCTGGTTCCCTCCCCAGGGCTCAGCCTGGTTCTGGCACTGTCCTCTGGCAGCTGCCTCTGCAGGGACATTTTTACCACAGCGCATGTGGCAGTCACTGTCAATTTCAAGCCGGGGTGCAGACAGCTGCTTCCAGACCACAGAAGTCAGGGTGTTTCACCATGAGCTCTGAGCTCTCCCCACCATTCCCGTCCTCCTCCCTCTGATCCCATCCGCGGACGGCGAAGGAGGGATGTGGCCCAGAGTCGGCGCTGAGCTGGAGTTAATTTAACCCCATCTCTCCACCAGACGCAAACGGGGGCCAAGCAGCTCCCGGGTGCTGTAGACACGCCCCGACAATGTGCTTGGCAACCCTGCCTCGCGTGCACGGCACCTGACTTCCTGTAGGGGCCCACTGGCTATCCAGGGTGCCACCTCCCCTAGGGAGCACCGTCAGGGTGCGGGGTCATGCCCAGGGGACTCAGGCTGGGGGTCAGCTACGACGCTGAGACGGAGATCTGTAATGTGAGCTCAAAGGAACCGCAGATCCCAGCCAACCAGATGGCGCTAACCAGCTCATGATGGATCAAGGCAGTGACCGGAAATGCAAGCTGGACTGTGAGTGGAGGACAGCCAGGCCTAGCTGGGAGCCAGGCCACGCTTCGACTCGGAGGTCCAGGCCCTGTGGGTGGGCGCCACGGACACTCCGAGCACTCTGGATTCGAGGTCCCCCCACTGTGCCCAACCACCCATCACCTTCCGCATCTTATCCACAGCTTCGGCACCCGAACTGCTGCCCGCCGGCTCCACATGACGACGGAGCCCTTTAGCCAACAGAGACCAGAACCGTGCTACATCCTGTTATTTTTAGGGCCCACGAGCCAAGAAGAGCTTTCGCCTTTCATAATGGTGGAAAAGGATAAGGAGAGTATTCTGCGACCTGTGAAAATTATACCCAAGTCAAATTCTGGTGTCTGTGCGTAACGTTTCCTGGGCACGCGGCTGTGCCCTTCCGTTCACACACCGTCTGGACCGTTTTTACAGCGTAACAGCAGAAGGGAGAAGCAGAGACGGGGGCACTACGCGGCCGGCACAGAGGAAATCATCCACACCCCGGGTCTTCCCCGCAGAGCTACGTCCGCCCCTGGCTTGGGTTATAGAAAGGGAGTTTTCTATGTCAGGGTGTCTGCGTGGATCTGAACACAGCCTCGCAGAAGAGTTCCAGCACCAATCCAACGACGGCCTCCACGCCCACCCCAGCCCACCCTGACCATGAGATTCCATCATGGCGGGAAAGACCCACATGCCCGGTCTCCAAAGCTGTCCTTCCTGGGACTGACCGCTGGGCCTGGCCAGGCAGGAACCCGCACACCTCTGACACTTCCCTGACTCCCAAGGGCGGCACCAGGCACCAGACAGGTCTGTGTGGAGCGGGGTTTGGCAGCAAGTGGTCTTGGTGATACCGTTTTAAAGAAGGCAGGAAGCCTCCCTTCTCTCCCCTCGGCCAAGAACATCATCTAAAATTTCCTGCTTGAAATTGTGCCACTCGCGTGCCTCCGTTATGCACAATCACCAAGACCCACAACGTTCTCAGGAACTTCTACGTGGGTGCCCATGGGGTTTCCTGAGAGCAGGGGGCATTTTGGGGACACAGAGGAGGCCATGATGATACACATCCTGGGGCAAGAGAGAGGCCGCGCAGGGTGATCTTTGGGGGTGGGTGTCCACCACCATGGGGCTCTAGCAGAGGGCACGGGACTGCTCAGGTCTGCAGCACAGCCAGGACACGGCCAGGCCTGAGTGTCCAGGCCCCTGAGGACTCTGCTCTCAGACCCGGGACACAGGAAGCAGCGGCAGTGACTCACCCGGTACCACACGATCTCACGCATGCGACCATCCGTCTTGAAGTTACACTTCAAGGTCACGGCGTCCCCAGCCACCACTGGCGGGAGAGGCTCGATGTTGACAGTCAGGTAGCCTGCAGAGGACAGGAGAGAGAGGCGGTGAGGGCAGGAACTGGGCTGGGCTGACCTCCGGGGTAATGGAGGATGACAGGACGCTGCACACCTGCAGGGGGCGCTGCTTCCACACGGCACGTGTGAAGAGTGCGAGGCCTCATTGGAGATGCTCTGACCCTGGCCTCCCCACTTCTGCTGGAATCTCCCTCCCTCTGCCTCCCTGGCTCCCAAGGAGCCCACACCAAGCGCACTTTCTCTGGGATGAATTTTCCCCTGCAGGTAGGACCTGCCAGCACCTCCCCGAAGGGCCTATGTAGGTCTCCAAGACACCCTGAAAAAGAGCTCTGGTCCAGCACTACCCTTTTCAAAGGCCTGGCATGCACCATTTTATTAGGGTCTGGCAAGAAATGTGTGTGGAAATGCATTCACCCCCACGGTAAACCACTTTGTACCCCAGGCTCCTTCTCCCATCTGCAGCCAGGGTCCCTGAGCCCACGGTGGGACCTGCTGTCCCTGTCTCCTCCATTCTCAGGAAGAAAGCCCCCTGCTTCAATGACACCCAGAGTTTCCATCACCCCACCCCTGACGCCCTGGAGGGCCGGGTACAGCCAGGGCCTGGGGTGGATCATGGCTGACCCACCTGGAAAAGAACTCAGCACCAGATACGGCTTCCTGCCCTCCAGCTGCCCAGTCTTGCCAAAGAGGCCAGGGCTCTCCCTGGCAGCGGTGCCCCTCCCCTCTCTGACAACCCCACCCCAGAGGGTCGGGCACGCATTCCTGCTCCTGGGGGAACCTCTTCATGGACTGATCATCCCGGTTCACCTGATCAGCCTCCTGCCAGCTGATGTCTGACCATTGATCGAATAGATCAATCAGGTCCAATCGCCTTAATGAGAAAACCAGCCAAGATGGGCCCGAGGGTTTCAATTGTGCAGGCAGCCTGAGCGGATCGAGCCCGGGCCCCGACCCCCGCCTGGAAATTAACGGGTACAACGCTGCAGTGAGAGGCCAACACGAATCGACGCGGAGGGGATCAATCCGAGGGCTGCAGTCAGGTGGAGCACGCGAGGCCTGAGGCTCGGGATCTGGCTCCAGGGCGTGGGGCTTGGGCCCGCAGCTTGCCTGAGGTAGTGATCTTAAATTTAGGCCAAGGCTGGGTTCCCATGGAGCCCTACAACCCCTGTGGCCCGGGAGCCACTGTCTTGGCTGGTGGGTGGAACCATCTTCTTTTAACCCATTTGCTCCCACCTGTCTGCACAGGCCATGGGCCAGGACCTGGGGGCAGGGACAGGTGACCCCGGCACCTTGCAGCCCCCCAGGACACCCAGTGGGGAAGCCAGAGATGTTTCACTATGGTTATCACTCAAGTGCAGGCTGAGGGAAGGGATGGGAACTGCTGGTGCAGCCTAGGCAACCTCAGGCCCCAAAGCAAGACCAAGAACTTCTGCATGCTGTGGCCAGAGCACCACCTCAGGCCCAGGACAATTCATAGGCTTCCTTAAAATACTGTGAGGTATTTGGGGATTTTCTTTTCTTTTTTCTTCTTCTATCTTTCTTTTTGTAACTCAATTGCATGGTCCTTGAACCAAAACTCGGTAGACTCGGCACATGTTTAACCCGAGGCCCCGGGTCACACGTAGCCCTCCACAGCTAGTAGCACAGCTCCACATGCATGCAAACATTAGACACTATTATGAGGTTTTCACCGACACTATCCATGCACAGCGTGGAATGTGGGGTGACCACAGAACCCTGCCCAATGACGGGCGCAGCACAGCGCTAGCTCTGCGTCCCCAGCCCACCGCACACAATGGGTAAAATCCGAACCTGCACAGGTCCAACGTCACATGAGCTTGTGCCACCTGGACAGTGAAACACCGAGATGCCCGGTACTGGAATTCTGACCCACCTGCATGTGTAGGTGAGCGTGTGTGGGTGCGTGTAGACAGGTGGTGACTGTTACCAAGCAGTTATGGAAGTTTTCTTAATTATTAAACTTGGGCTTGCAGTATTGGTCCATTTTAATACAAAGATACGGAAAAGAAGTTTTGTTACATTAATATGTGTTGTATATGTGGCCCAAGGAAACTCCTCCACGCTCAGCACTGCCCAGGGGGACCAAAAGCTGGCACGTCCACAAATGCCAGGCCATGTGTGACACAGTGACTGTGGCACTCGCATGCTCGGCCGGCACAGGCACGTGCCTCCCACGCATTCGCTCCTTTACTCAGCACAGTACCAGGAGGGAGGGACTCTCAGGATTCCCGCTTCCTGCAGGGAACAGAGAGGTGACGAAGCTGGCAGGGTGCACACGGCGGTACATGGCAGAGCTGGGATTCAAACTCAGCGCTCCTAACCCCATGGCAGGCACCACGGGACAGAGGTGGCAGCCTCTTCTGTGGCAGGAGATGCAAGGGAATGCGCTGGCAGACACTGTGGCCTGTACACCACCCACCCACCTTGGGGATGCCCGGGAGGGGATGCTACGGGTCTACGACCAGGCCGCATTCATCTCTCCGCGTGGGGCCGACCCTCCTGACTTTCTCACCTTTTTGAACAAGGGAAGAACTCAGTATCGCCAGTACTGGCAGTGGACGGGCTCACGACCAGAGATGGCACCTCCCACCGGAAGTAGGGAGGTCATGTCCTCAGACGCAGGAATCCAGCAGCCCAGGGTGTGTGGGGGTGGGGGGTGCAGGCTGTGCATGCATGGAAGGCAGGCCATGGCAGGTAGATGGTCAAATGTGCCAGCTAGGCAGAAGGGGGCCATCACAGGCTGAGTCTGCGGTGGGTGAGGCTTTGGCAAATGGGCGGCATTGTGAAGGGCACTGCCCAGTGGAGCAGATGTTTACAGTGATAGGACCCTCGGGAAATGCCAGGGAAGACCCCTGGACATGCCAGGAGAGGCTGACGGGACACACCAGGGCAGGGATCCGCAGGGTACACCAAGAGAAATTCAAGGGCCTAGGTTTCACAGGGCACATGGGAGTATCCACGGGGCACACCAGAGGGACCCACAAGGCATGGCAAGGGTGATCCAGGTAGGGTGCTGGGGGAACCCACAGGGCACATGAAAGGGCACACCGGAGGAGAACCCCAGTGCACACCCCAGGGCACTCCCAAGACACACCAGTATAGGACCCCCAGGGCACACTGAGCAGGCATGGCCTGTCCTGGCATGGTGGACTTGGCCTGGGGACGATGAGGCAGAGGAGGGGGCGGAAGTGGGCTGCCCTGCAGGTTACGACAAGCCAGATTTTCCCCGAGTGTGTAGAGCACAGGAGATTGTCACTGGTGTTTCTGGCAACCTGATTCCTACTGTCAACTAATTCTGAGAAATACGGGATTACTGACAGCTGTCCCTTCCCTTCAAAATTTCTCAGGACCCCTCTCTCCTCCTTCGCCTCATTCTTCTATTCACAAAAAAAAAGTTTATCTCATCTACTCTGAGCCAGGTGCGTCCTAAGCACTGGGACACATCAGCTGATTCTAGCAGAGGACCACGACCAAATTATGGACAGAAAACATATCAGATGGTCATAAGTGTAAAGAGAAAAAAAAAAAGCAGTGTAAAGCCACAAGGAGCAGTCAGGAGGGGCTGCTGCCCCAGGAGCCTGGATAAAGCAGGGTGTGAGCCAGGTAGGCATCTAGGGGAGAGCATTCCACACAGGATGCTGCAGGTACAAAGGCCCTGAAGCTGGGTGTGCTCTGAGAGCCCTAGCACACCAAGCCCGGGCTATGGCAGGAGATTTTTCCTAACCTAACTCTGGAGCCCATCTTTCGCAGAATATGTGGCAGGAATAGGGTAGCCTGGAGCACGAGAGAGGCTTGGGGTGCAAAGTCAAAGAGCATGCTCACAGGGCAGCACCCCAAACAGAAGTGGTTTTATCAGCACTGCCCGGGGACCTGGCTGGCCTCCCCCTCAGAAGCAGTGACTCCTGGGAAACACCTCTGTGAGCCGGGGTGTCACCACTGTGCCTCCTCTCCCACAGATGCCCCTACCCGGTGGCACCAAGGACAGGGGACAGGAGGGAAATGCTACAGCTGGGTGCAAGTGGTTAGGAGCCTCAGACCACAGGCAGGCAGGGGCCTCTGCTCTGAGGGAGCACACCTCCCCTGGCCCAGGGCACATTCTAATCTTCCCATCTCCTCCCTCCGTCCCTTCCTTCCTTCCTTCCCAGCGCTGAGCAGGAACCCAGGGCCTCCTGTACCCGGTACCAGCACGCCCGCCCAGCTGCTCCAGTTCTCCCAGCATGTCACCCCCACACTGCCCACCGCCTGCTGTCCTTCCCGCAAGGCCGCCAGGCCCACACGTCTCCCCGGCACACATGTGTCCTTCTGGAACACGAGCTCCGGCAACAGCCCTGGAGCCCAGAAGTCAGATAATGACAAGGGCCACTTGGTGCCAGCAGTGTGGTTGCTGGGACTTGCCTGTCCCTGGGGGCTTGGCTGTGCAGATCTGGGGACACCTGACCACACCCTGCCCTCAGGGAAACACAACCAGATTCAAACCCAGGCCCGACAGGTCCCAAGGCCAATCAGTCTCTTGCCACCACCCAGAGCCGAGTCCCTTGGCCTGCCGTGGTCACCTGGGACTCCGAGGGGCACCCCCCATCTGCAGCAGTGCGCACTGCCGCTGCGTCTCTACCTCGCACGTGGCCCTCATCTGGGTATGAGGAATGGGCATGCAGGGGCCAACAGAGCCAGGCCTAGGAGGGAGGGATGGACCAGGAGTACACACTGAGCACCGGGGTGACGGGCAGAGGGGCTGGAGGTAGGACCAGGCCTGACCCAGCCAGGGACAGTGGCAGACGGGGGACCCTAGCCCCTTCCAGCTTAAGGCCTGGTCCCAACACTGCGTCCCCAAATCCTTCCTATCCAAAGTCAGGACAAGCAGGAGGTCAAGAAGGAAGTCAGGAACAGGGCAGGGACACTTCCCGGGTGTGTGGGGCAGGGCAACAACACCCTCAGTGCCGGGAGAGAGGTTTGTCCCCCCAAAAAACATCAGGAAAGTCCTGGGTCTGGCTAACTTCCCAAGAACCCACACAGGCACAGACTCGTTCCTGGGAATCCCTCCTCTTGCTCTCCCGGATTCTCCTCACCCATCTGGGCTCCAGAGTTAGAGGCCCCCACGGAACTTTCTCCCAGTGTGAAGCAAGCCTGGTGGTGCAGGGCTGTAATTCCAGCCCCAGGGGAGGCTGAGGCAGGAGGACTGCAGGCTCGAGCACAGCCTGGGCAACTCGGCGGCTCTGCAAGACTCTGCCTGAAAATAAAAATGAAAAAAAAAAAAAAAAGCCAACCAACAATAACAACAACAACAACAACAACAACAAAACCGAACCACACACCAGGGGAGGAGGATGCTCATGAAGGACCCTGCCGCCAGGACCCCCCAGCGAGGGTGCACCGAGGGGACCGTGCCCCAGAGCCTCCAGAAAAAGGGCAGCTGAGCGGGCAGGGGTGGGCAAGGCCTCACCCACCAGCCTGGCCTGTGAGGACAAGGGAAGGGCAGAGGAATGAGTTCTCTCCCAGCCGTGCTGCTAACCAGCTCTGGAACTTCAGACAAACTTCCGTGAGCCTCAGTTTCTCAGTGAACTGAGGAGGAAAATGGATTTTTAGGGCTTCCCTGCTCATATAAGTCCCGTATCAGAAGCTAACTGAGCTCAAACCCAGGTGTCAAGGAATGCCGACAACTCAGGACAACCCAATCCCGTCAGTCGGGCCTTCGCCACCAGCCAGAGACCAGACTCTCTCTTTCTGGGCATTAAAGTTGCCACCCAGCAGCTTTGGAGCTTGAGTTCCCCACACGGTACCCAGGTGCGCCCAGATCAGGAGCCGAGACGGGTCCGTCGTAACGAAGCGCTTCGTTACCAGTGGCCCATCGCTCTCCTCTATCTCTGACAGCATTTACACCGCTCCCGTTAGGATACATTTAGCAAAATCGGCAGCAATATTTAGGCGCCAGGCACGCTCCTAAGAAGGGTTTGACAGACGGCATCCTCTGCCTGGCAGCTGCCGCCTTGCAGTGTAGCCCTGGCCTTACTCCTCCGTGCTGGCTGGGCCCAGGGGCTGCTGCTCCCAGAGGGCCGGTCCTAGGGGCACCAGGTTATCAAGGAGGGGCACGGGCCTGCCCTGACATCGTGCGGATGGGTGATTCATGCCAGCGTGGCCCCAGGTCCTCGTTTGCCCGGGCTGAGGATAAGAACTTTCAGAGGTATTCGGAAAGTGCAGGGGGAATCAGGGCAAGCTGGTCCCTACAGGGATAATTCTATCCGGCGCCTGGATAAAAGGAAACCATCCCTGCCCTGACCAGCTACGGGGACCTGCACCTGTCCCCTTCCAGCTCCACCGTGTGCCCTCAGCAGGTGGCCGTGGGAGTGGAGGATGCCCAGAAGTTGGCCTTGGACTCCCCAGATGGTGTCGCTAAAATTCACGGTCTTGACCTTGGTGAGGACCTCCAGGAGCCAGGACTGCTTGCGGGGGAGGTGTGGACACCTCATGCGCAGTCTGTCTGGGCCTGAGCACAGGCTGTCCCCTCCATCCCCAGCCTGGTCCTTCACTTTCTGCCTGGATGACTCCTGCTCACCCTCCGAGGATTCATGGGAATGTTACATCCTAAAGAAAAGCCCCCAATCTCTGACTACCCAAGTCCCAAGCACCCGACTCCCACCCCAGACACTGAAAATTACTTATAATGACCGACACAGGGACCATGACATGGGGCCACGGTCTGTCCCATCTGCTGTTACCTGAGGGACTGGGAAAGTGCCTGGGTCAGTCAAGGACAAACTCCTTCCGAGCGATCCTTGAGCCGCTATATTCAGAGACCTGCCCAGAAGTCCCGTCCCTTGGCTACACCATAGGCAGCGCAAACTGAAGGTCTCCAGGACCTCAGGCACCTTCCGGGCCTCGCTGACGACACCCACTGGGCCCAGTGTCGGGGACAGCGGAGAGCCCAGGGGCCTCTGGTGACAGCCAGGCCCCAGGATCCGCTCACCTGTGGGTGGCTGGTGGCCGCCTCAGCAGGCTCTTTTCCACAGTGGCAGGCTGCGAGGCGTCACTGATGAGTGAGCAGACAGCCAGAGGCAGAGTACAGACGAACCGTGGTAAGAGTCACGAGCAAGGACAGCAGATCCTACTGGCGGTGGCACCTGGCAAGTGGCCGCAGTGCCAGGGCCAGGGAGCGGAGACAGCGGCGGCCACACCCACAATTCAAGGTCACAGGAAGCAGTCGCTGCTGCACCTGCCCCCAGCGAGGCCCGCACCCGGGCAGCCCTGGTCCGCCGCCCTGTTTCTCTGGCACCAGGCACCTCCTTGTCACCAGGGAGGTGACTGGAAGCCAGTTCGCCGCAGATTAAAGCCTGGCGCCGTCCCACGAGCCCCACATCACTGACTGTCATCAGCCAGAACTCAGCAGACAGAGAAAACACAAAGGTCTCCACAGCCACCGGTGCGGGCCGGGTGGGGATCCCGGCTGTGGGCCACCGTATCACTACTCCGGGGACCTCAAAGGAGAAGGACCCAGCGGGAAGTGACAGCGGCTCTTACGTCTCCCAGAGGGAGCTCAGAGCACCCAGGCCTCTTCCTGGATTCTCCTCTCCTCTAATCCGAGCAGCCAGCAAGGCCTATCAGCTCTACAAAACACATCCGAGTCCAGCTACCTCACCTTCCACCGCTCCCGCCCCCACGGGCACCACCAGGCAGCGCCTGCTCTACTGTGATGCACCTCACAAGTGCCCCCTGTGCTGCTCCTGCCCTCCCGCCTCAAATCCCTCCACCTGTTCAGTTCCTCTACTTACAGTAACCTCTGTAGAGGCTGAACACCCAAAGCATGCCCTCATCACAGGGCCTTTGAACATACTGCTTCCACCTCCCAGCCCCTGTCTCCCTAAATAAATGGCTCCACCTCCCAATCTTTCTCCATTCACAAGTCAACTCTTTGGAAAGGTCTTCTCTCTTATAACTGCTGTACAAAAAATGGCATCCCTGTCTAACTCTGACCCTTTTGGTCTTTGAAAAAATCATCACTATCTGTATCTATTTTTTTCTGTTGTTGTTTATTGACATCTTGGACCCAACCCCCAGCCCGGGTGTTTTGATGTCTATGTGAACAGAGACTGTGGGACTCTGTGTGTTTCAATCTCTTCCTGTTTTCCAAGTGGGTAAGTTCTGCTGAGGACTCTGAAAGCTCTCTGACCAGTTCCTCTGTCATCTCTAGCCGGCCACAAAGTCCGTCTAGGGCTTGTTTCATTTCATTATTGTGTTGGCTGGTCCTTCTCTCCGTCTTCTATTTCTGGTCACTTACTCCAACACGTTTAGGGTCACAGCCCAAAGTCCATGCTGGATAATTCCCACTGGCGTCGTCGCGTTCCTGGAACCACCCGGCGACGTCCTCTCCACCCTCCAGCCCCTTTTCCGTGTCTAGTTATTCTGTTTGTATTCTGGACATTTTCAGTATCATCTGATGGAACTCTAGGCTTTGGCTCTGTCCTTTTCTTTCCAGTGGTACTTCAAATTCCAACCCATCTGTTACTTATTCAGTTCACAGATTTTTCAAATAGATGTCCATACAGCCTGGCCAGGTTTTATAGGCCAATTAGTGAGATGAAAGGCTGGTCTTTATCTCTCTACAACCAGAAATCATTGAGCTTGCTTTTTTTTTCAGTACTGAGCATGGATCCCAGGGTCTTTGCACTGAGCTACAGCCTCATTCATTCATTCATTCCTTTGAGACAGATTCTCACTAAGTTGCTGAGTTGCCCAGGCTGGCTCAAGTTTGCAATCTTCCTGCCTCAGCCTCCTAGACTGCTGGATGCACTATGCCTGGGGAGTGTGTCCGTTTCAATCTTACTTTCTCCTGAGAATCTAGAACAATTCCTAGCACTCCTTAGAAGCTCAGTAAATATTCATTGAATAAATGAAAACAAAATGAATCAATGACCAAGTGATTAGGGCACGGCAGCTTCCAAAGGACATCTGTAATTATCTCACCGAACACCTTTGGGACCAGCTGGCATCGTGCCCCCATTTGACAGATGAGGAGACTGAGGCTCAGAGTTGCAGAATGACTTCCGTGTGACCACAGAGTGCCTGGCGTAGTCGGCAAGGTCTGTCTGGGAGTCCAGCTCCCGTCCTGGGATCTCATAGGAGCCTACTACCCCGGGATGCTAAACAGAGGAGCTGATAAACAGAAGTGACTAGGAGGGTTAGGGACCAGGAAGGACAGCAAGCATCTCGCCTGGGACAGGCCAGCAGCAGGGCATACGCAGCAGGGTACCCAACGGCAGGAGCCGTTCTGAAGTCCAAATCCAGTACAGGATGCCAGAAATGTGAGGATACTGGTTGCGACGGTTTGGATCGAAAACCTCCCCAGAAGCCCTGTGTTCAGAAGGTGATTCAATCTTCATGGTTAACCCACTGGTTTCCTGTGCCGTCGGGGAGGTGGAAGGGATCACCACTGGGCCATGACCCAGAAGGGATGGATCAGCCGGACACGCCCTGGGTACACACCCGCTCCGGCTTTCTGTCTCTCTGTTTCCTATTGCCTATTGAGCTCTTCCCTGGCTGGGTCCTCCGCCAGACCCTCTGCCACCGCCAGCCACCCACAAAGGGACTGGGACCTTCTGAAACTGTGAGCTGAAACCGACCCTTCCTCCCTTCAGTTGTGGGTGCCACCCACGTATTGCATCCCGGCAACAAGAAAGTGCCCGTGACACTGGCCTAGGAGGACATGTGGCTGAGAACCTCCCCAGGACTGGGCTGGCCACTTTGCCCCATTGCATCCCTGATATACAGGATTCTGAATCAGCTCTAAACCAGTGACTTCAGCCCAGAAGGGCCTGTCCCGTGTCACCTGAACCACCATAGCTCATGGACACCCAGCAGGAATGAAGACGACAAAGGAATGTGGATCACCTATCTTTCCACCCCAGGGCAGAGGGCTGTGTCCACCACCGGACTAAGAGCTCCTGAGAGCAGGGGCACAGTCCCAGCCATGTCCCGTGCCTGAGAAGTGGTGCTGAGAACCCAGGGCCCCGTCTCTAGGGAAACCAGCACGGACCACACCACACGGAAGCAACCCGGCGGGCAGGTGCTTGGTAACAGCTCCAGCAGCCAGAGTCAGAGCTCTGTCCATGTGGACTGGGGTCACCAGGGACACATGAACTCCTCGCACTGCCCTCCCCCCCGCGGCAGGCCCGGGATTTATCTCCATGTGGTAGTGAGACCTCCGTGCACTACCACTCATGGAGAAAAGAGGTCACCCCTATCTCATGAAGACAGATACCACAGCACAGCCAAGATGACAGTGTCTCGGGACTCCCGAGCTGCGTAATTACTACCGTAATAAATATTATTACAACAAACCAATTACTGCAACTGTATCCTCCAGGCAGGTAAGAGGGCTCTATGAAATACCCGCTTCTAGGCTGGACTAACTGGCCCTCCTGACCACCTGCCTTCTTGCTGGCGGAGGCTGGGCAGGGGTGGGGAGGATGGAGGAGGTTTGTAAGAGAAATCACCACAGCACAACGTGCAGGAAGCCACCTGCTCATCCGTCTCCAAGGCAGATCCATTCTGCCTGCCCAGTGGCTCTCAGATTCATCTACGCCAGTCCGGCAGGGCTTGGGGACATCTCTCCCCAGGACCCTGTGGCAGCGCCTTGCAGGTCTCCAGCCCTCAGACTCACACATCGGCCCAGTGCACCTACCGCAGTGAGCACCAATGGTATTTCTCCCATGCCAGTATGAAGACTGTCTCTGGTGAGTGCCATTCCATTTCCCTGGCCCATTGCCTTCCAATTCAGGATCAAGTTCAGAGCCGGTCACGGCCAACTGGGCCCCTGACGAGCTTACCTCTCTGGGCCCTCCGACTCCATCAGTCTCACGCTGTGCACCCGGCCCCGGCCCTTCCACGGCGCGAGCTCTCCTGTGTGCCTGTGCTGTGCCCTCTCCTGGGAATGCCCCTGTCCTCTGAGTGCATCCAGGGAATTCTGTCCATGTCCTTCTGGGTTCAGTGCCACAGCCACCCTTGCATTAATTCATACCTGTCTGCTACATCCTTTTCCGAGCTCACAGGCCGCACTGAGCCCATCTGTGAACTCAATGGACGGTTCCGTGTGTGTGTCTCTGCCATCAGACTAGGCGCTCCTTAAAATGGGGACCCAGAGTGTGCCTCCAGCTCCCTGCACACGGCGGCGGCTCAGCCAGCGTGCTGCACACACGTAGTGGCCTGGGACCAGAGTGCCCACGCCGCAGCCCAGCAAGCTGCTGTCATTCTGCACCCGGCTTCCCCTTTGTCTCCTCATTGCTTTGGGGGCGAGGCCAACCCCCACCCCCAGAGGGTCAGCTCCCTTCTGAGCTCACCTCCTGCCCCTCTACCTTTGGCTTGCTGAGGTCCAGGCACTCTGAAGCACCCAGAGTGCCCCAAAGATGCCAGGGAACCTACAGCTCCCAGGCTGTGTGCTGTGGTGCTTCTGCCTGCATCACCCCAACTTCACTGAGCCCTGCAGATCTCAGTGGGGACAGCGTTTACCCTGCTGGCATCTCAGACACACCAGCCTCACCTACCCAGTACCCCCAATCTGAGCTCAACGCTCTCTCACAGCACCTGTACAGGGAGCCAGAATTCCTTGCACAGTGTTACGGTTCAGGTCTAGAATGTTACCCAAAGTCTTATGCCTTCAGAAGTGGGGCTGTCAAGAAATGCCTGGATCGTGGGGCTTCATTCTCATTGGTGAATTAGGCCACTTGGTGAGTTCAACCACGCTGTTCAGAGCTGGAGCCTAGCAGGAAAAAGCGGGGTGCTGGAGGCACAACCCGCAAGGGTCTGTTCGTGTTCCTGGCTCCTCCACCTCTCCCTCTGCTTCCCGGCTACCATAACCAGAGGGGCTGTCCACCACCAGAACCTTCTCTCTTGGAGCTGGCTAACTACTGACCAGACCCACCAAAATCGTGAGCTAAGGCAAACCTCTCCTTCTCTGAGTTATGGGGTTAAGTATTCTGAGTAATATACAGGGTAGCGCCCTTTGAGCTGATCTGTCTCCCATGGTAGTGGCCAGCCTGACCTGTGCAATCTGATTTGGGGGTGAATGCTCTTCGCCTTACTAGGGCCGGGAATTTCCCATCCACCTGTAGATTCCTCACCCTAGGTTAGAGCTATGAAAGAACGTCAGGAGAAAGAGCCACCTCTGGCTCACACCCAGTGACTCCTAGCTCCTACCCACCCTCACAGGGGAGCAGCTCAGCTCCGGGCCACCAGGGCCTCAAACACTTAGCAGATGTGACACCTCAAGACGCCTATCCCCCGTCCCGACCTCCCAGGCCCTGCTGAGATCCTCCCCCTCTGTGATCTCCAGCCAGCTAATCAAGTCCCTCTGTCAGAGGCAATAGATGTTCAAACGCCTTGTGGTATTAATGTATTATTCATGATGTATGTATTATTTATCATTAGTTTGTTTATTTATTATTAACTTGTGTTTCATTATTGATAATGATGTGGTTATGCTGGTAATAAGAAAACTTGGGGAGCAGCTCGGTGGCCTCTGCAGACACCTGGCACGCTTCTGGTGCCCAGCAGGTGTCCGTACTGGACATTTTTCTTCCCATTACATGGATGGGAGGCACTGAGGCCAGAGGAGGCTGGGACTTTCGGTCAGTCTTCTGGCCTCTCAGGTGTCTGCCAGGGAAGGTGACTGACTGGGGACATGTTCACTGAACAGTGTGTTCTGGGCTGACAGCAGGACCCAAGGCACCAGCAACACCAGAACCTGTGGCCTTTGGTGTGTCCAGCTCTCTGCCCGAGCTCACACTGGGGCTCAAGGCTGTCTTTACATCTGCCTCATGCTGATCTAAACTCATGAGGACTATGCGTCCCCTGCCTCGTGAGCCCTCTCCCTCCCAGGTACGCTGCCCACGTGGCAGTGCCTGGGGCTCCATCCTGGCAGGGCAGGGTGTCGCCCAGAGCTACCCTTTGTAATGCTCCCCTGTTCTCTCAAAATGCCCCCTCCCTGTCACCTGGGCGGGGCAGGCTTTGAAGATGCACGTGAGGAGTTGGGGGGGGGGGTAGCATTCACCAGACGGAAGGAACTGGGCAGGTGGGTGACCGAGAGGGGCAGAGTCCTCCCCTGGGCTGCAGCGGACATGCCGCAGATGGGAGAGGACGCTCGCTGTGTTAAGCCACAGAGCGTTCGTTCCACTACTACTTCCCATCCTGCGCCATACACAGTAGGTGCTCAGCAGGTGCCTGGAGGGGCAAAAGTGAACAAGCAAATGACTTGACCAACTACTCTGTCCATGGGTGTGGCCCATCCCAGGGCCAGATTCCCAAACCAGGTCCCCAGTCAGAGCCTCTGAGAGGGAACGGGACACAATGGCCTGGGATGGAAACTGTTCTGTTTCAGATGGGCGAACTGAGGAACAGAGAAAAGAGGGGACTTGGCCAAGGTCTTAGAGTCGATCAACGGGTGCTCCAAGACTGGGGGCCTGCGGTCCTGTGATGCTTCTGCCACGTTGGTGCCTTCTGACTCTTTCACCTGACAACTTTCCAACCTTCTGGAACTTTCTCTCTGTCCTGGAGGGTGGGGGAAGGGAACCAATGGTTCTTCATCTCTGGGTCAATCCAACACCCAAGACACAACACAGAGTGAAGGACAGATGTGACACAGGACGCTGAGAGGCATGGCCACCATGGCCATCGCCGTAGTGTTTTCATCTAAGAATGGGCTCATGGTACATATTTCTTAGGACAATGGTGATGTGAGATGAGAAAACAGAGAAGATGATATTCTTAAAGTCACCCAGGTGGTCTCTTCCATGTGGGCATGTAGTCAGGGACCTGCTGGAGCTGGGGGCTTGTGACCTTTGGAACCACGTGCCAACCCTGCCACAGGCCAACTCTGCAACCAGAACGAGTCACTTTCTGATGCTAAGCCTCAGTTTCAACCTCTGCCAAGTGGGAATAAGGATCTTTATTGTCAGGGGTGCAGAGAGACGGCCGAGGCAAGGAGCCTGGGGCAGTGCCTGGCCCAAGGAGGAGCTGCCCTTCCCTCCTTCCGGGCAACCCCTTACTTCTCCTTGGCTCCCCACCTACTTCCACCCACGGGACTCTGCCACGTCACAGGGTGAGGCCCGAAAGCTTCGGGTGACCACTCCGGTATCTTGGCTGGGTCCAAGCGATCACTGTGGAGCTGTTTCATCACCTGTGTGAGATTCCCGAAGCAGGGCCCGCAGGGGCCTAGCAACCCTGGTCCCCCTGCCCGCCTCAGAATCTCAAGCTCAGGAGCAACAGGGAGGCGCCGCCGACTTAGAATCAAATTTAAAAGACAGATGACAGCTTATTATGGAATCTTTTAAAAGAAAAATCGTTATTACTCAAGGAACAAAGTCTAAGCTGGGTTATAAACCGGTCTTAATAAGTAAAACGAGGCAACTTAATGAAAAAATTACAATTTAAAATAGGCCCACATTAAATAGTAATGCCTCATAAACACAGAAGTCCTTTAGCGTATAAGAATTAATTGCTGGGGCTCAGAAGCTAACGGGAGAGACTAAGGAAATCTTTCAATTTTTGTTTTTTGTTTTTTTTATCTTTTGTTTTTCTCTCTTTAGAAAGCAGCCAGCCCAAGACTGGATTACCTCATTTCGGCACCAAACGGCCTGGAAATTTGCAAAGGGGATGTGCTCAGGGACAATTTTCTTTCCTTGACCCTATTATTCCGAGACGTGGTCTGAATGAAGTGTGGCTCTGCTCCCAGGACCTGCGATGGCTTCAGAGGGATGCGTGTGACAGTGTTTTCCCAAGGATGATGTAGGGAACAGGTTCATGTTACAGAATCAAAACCCTGGGTCCGGCCTCTTTGGGCTGGCGGGGATCCCATTATCACAGCAGCCAGCAGTCCCCTTCCTGGTCCTGGGAAAGTCACCCTCACTGCTCCCCTCTAGCAGTGGTAAGAAAAACTCCAGTGAAATCCAGTAGAATCAGGATCAGTGATGCAGGCATAGAATCCCAGCACTCCAAGAGGCTGAGGCAGGAGGATTGCAAGTCCAAACCCAGCCTCCGGGTTGTGGTTTGGATCTGGAGTGTCCCCCAAAAACCTCCTGTCCCTATGGATAAGGTGTACTGTTGGGAGGTGGGCCTGGCTGGGGAGCAGTGGATGCTTGGGGCTTGACCTAGAGGGGTGTGCTCTGGTCCTGCCCTTTCTCCCAGATTCTGCTTCCTGTTGGCAATGCCATGAGGGGCTGCCTCCAGTTCCACCTCTGCCATGTGCTTCCCCTGGTGCCAGATGCCCATGAATGGACTGTGACCTTCTGAAACCATGAGCTAAAATAAATCTTTCCTCCCTAAAGCTGTGGATGTCAGGTATTGAGTCACAGCGATGAAAAGTCACTAAGACACTGTGTAACTCAGCATCTTAGTGGAACCCTGTCTCAAGATTAAAAATGAACAAAAACGGGGGGGCGGGGGTTGGCGGGGGATGTAGCTCAGTGTGAAGGTCCTGGGCTTGCTCCCAAGTACCACATACACACACAGAAAGTCAGACAGTTCTTAGCCAGTTGTGATTTGTGACCCCCACCCCTCCCTCAGGGGACACCTGGCAACTTTGATAAAGATATGTTTGGTCGTCATAACTGCTGGGAGCTACATTCCTGGCACATGGTGGGTGTTAAGCCCGAACTGCTACGGTTCAGTCCTGGCACAGGGAAGGAACCCAAGCCAGAACCATCCACTCCCCAGGCTGTGGTGAGGTTAAACTCTGAGCAAAAAAGGGGGGCAAGGAAACTTCTGGAAGGTGGAGACATGGACTCAGGAGTTCCTCAGTGTCACGGAGAGGCCCCACACATCAAGACCAGCCATCAGAGGCCAGAAGTGTGGAAGGCAGGAAGTTCTCCCCAAAGATGACCCCCGACCCCGCTTCCCAAACTGGGCCTACTGCCTGCCACTCACACACCCAAACATTCTCACCCCCCAAAGACCCCTCTCCCTCCACCAGAGCTCTGCCCTACCCTCCAGCACCCATGATGATTTCGCAAGACGGGCTTCCTAGGAGAGAGTCACCCCGGGGCAGAGCGCATCCACGCTGCTGCACGTGGAGGCCCTGGTTCCCGAGGCCAAGCGCCTTCAGGGTCCTTTCTCCCAGGAGAACCCCCAGCTTCACCCTCCGCCTAAGCCCTGCTCTCCCCGCCGCATGGGAAAAGCAATCTGGCCTTCTTATCAATACTGTATTAAAATAACACACACGTCCTGTGAGATTAACATCGGCCTATTACAGCTGTTCTGTCACGGAGTGCCTGCTTGTCACCGGAGGCGCGCGGGGCTGGACTCGCGCACCAACCAGCCTTCTCCCACCAGGGGCCGTGGTGCGCATGGTGGACACTGCATTGAAGCCAGGGGTCAGGGAGGGGCGAGTGGGCTGGGTGGAGGGAGCAGTTGAGTGTGAGGTCCACATTTCTGTGCTCTAGGCTGCCTGCTTATAGTGGAGACAAGACTCGAGGTCCAGGGGCTGCACGGGGCACATCGGGGACACTGGGGAATTTGGGAACACAGAAGGGACACCCCAGCGACTGCCCAGGGTAGCTTAGAACTCCAAGAACGGCGAGCTGCTGGTGTGTAAATATGGCCGGGGAGCACCTAGCCAGATGCTCTTTCTGCTGACAAAGGGCTCAAGGCACCCCAAAAAAGCAGGGCGGATGCTTGTTCCCCCACTTTCTAACATTAAGACATTGGACTCATACAGCTTCAGGGGGTTTGCTGGTCTGCTTCTGCTGAACTACATTCCCACCTTTTTTTTTTTTTTAAATTGGGGTTTTTTTGGAAACAAACTCTTGCCAAGTTGCTAAATCGCCCAGGCTGGGCTTGAACTTGCAATCCTCCTGCCACAGCATCCCAGGGTGCAGAGATCACAGTATCATAGTATCCAAGCCTGGCTGCAGCTCAGTCTCTTGTCTTGAACAGGACTCACGACGCTGCCTCCCGGGGTGAGGGATAATGAGGCACATAGCTCGTACCTCACTCGATATGGGGTGGATGTTACCGCTGTTGCAAAAATTTTATTCCTCTTGATAAGTATAATTTATAGCAAGACGCACATATCTCAAGTAAACACACGCACACCCGCGGGGCCACGGCAGGATAAAACTTGAGGCTACTCCCAACAGCCCATAAGGCTCCCTGCCCACCCCCGCCCGGCCCTACCGCCCTCCTCAATAACAACCCCACCCTGGCCTCCCCACCCAAGGACAGGGTGTACTTCTCGCTGATGCCCACATAAATAGGAACGCAGAGCAGGTGTCCCTCTGTGCCTGGCCACACTGTCTCAGCTCAGCGTTTCTGACATCCATCTACGCGCCTCAGTTGTCTGTTGTTTGAGCTTTAAAAAAGCCTCCTGAGTGGTATTCTATGGTGTGAAAACACACGATCAGGTTCCTTTTCCACCATGTCCACAGAGGGACATTAATTTGAGGCTATTACAAATCATATCTATTATCGTCATTCAGGTATGAGTCCTTAGCCAAGGCCCTGCTGGCCCCAGCCGCGCCTTCTGGGTGGCAGCTGGTCTCTGCTCCTGGTCAGCTCTGGGCAGGGTTGCCCTGTGCTGGGTCTTGGAGTGAAGGAAGGAGGCTTCCATCATGTTACCCAGCCCCATTCTTGACCCCCTACCCCCTCCAGGTCCCTGAGGCACTGCTACTGTTAGCCACGTGCTTTCTCTGAGAGGAAATGCCCCCAAGAGCCACTGAGTGGCCTTTCAGGTGAACGCCCGCCCCCCCCCCCAACCCCCCCACCCCATGACCTGCCAAAGCTGTCCCTGGCCATGCCTCAAAGTTACAACCCTGACCTTTGAACCTGGGTGGCTTTATCTGATCTCCCCGCAGGCCCAGGGGTGCGTCGTGGGTGACACCTCTATTTTCCAGTTCTGGGGATCCTGACTCGACCGCTGTATACTTGCTGAACAAATGCTCAGGCCACACCCATACTCTGCTGAGGTGTGGAGAAGGGCCCCTTCTGGTGTGGGGTGCCATCTTGATTTGGGTCCTTTGCGTAGACCTTGAGCCCGCTGTACCTGGGCACCAACAGGACTCTCGGGCCCGAGCAGAAGCTCGGGATCAGAAAGCGCAGGTGGCATACCTGGGCTATGACACGCAGGGGCTACATTTCCTCTCCAAAGCCACATGGCGCTACCAGTGATTAGCTGCCCGCGTGACAGGCGGCCGCCTCCGTCACCAGAGCCCCTCTGTCCCTCTCCTCAGTGGCAAGATAAGAGGGGGAGACCAGGATGACAAACACCCTTTTCTGGGACGTGGGAGGCGAGCCCCGCCAGGCAGGCGGCTCCCCACGTGCCCCCCCAGGAGGAAGAGGCTGGTCCCCCAATCTCATGCCTCTCCCTACCTCCAACTGGCTTCTGTCCTTGCACACTCAAGAGTAATATGTGCTTATTACAGAAAACACATACAATGCAAACACAAAGAAAGCAAAAATCTCCTGAAGGCCATGGTGCGGAGAAAGCCCCTGCTAGGAGTTTAGAATTCTCTGTTCCCCAAAACTAGAACAGGACCTCTCTGTCCTTGGCATGCGTACGCAGCCCCTCGCTGTCCTCCACAGTGACAGCACGAAGCTTTTCCCCAGACGAGCACTGAGCACAGCTCCTAGAAACCCCCTCAGGGCCCAGATCACCCACTACATGCGTGTTTAACAAAACCAAAAAGGGCATTTGAATGTCTGAACCGCCCTGAGAAGGGCTTTCCCCCACAGGTCAGAGCCCCCCAGCTCAACAAGGAGGCAGGAGGCAGCCCAGAGGCCAGCCTGGCCACCCCGTGCCTCCAGGTGACCCCCAGCCATGACCCGGAGTTGGGTGCCAGTTTCTGTGACTCAGGCACCGCCGTCTGTCCCTGGTCCTGTCCTCTTGTCCGCCCCCC